>OU015496.1:185472780-185617780 GCA_907164885.2 Dolomedes plantarius
CCCTTTCTTTTCAACTCATTTTCATATCCTGTTTTGACTTTATTTTAAAGTTATGATTGTAGAAACAGATTTTTCTACTTATGTTATAAGAGTATGTGATGCGTTTATGTCATAACTTTTGCAGTTTTTGCCCTTATACGTTTTTAATAGTATGTCTGACATGTTGTTTATATACAATCTCAGAAAAGAAATTACTATCATGTTCTTAATCCATTTTAACATAATATATTGTTCACGGGGAAATTCAAATGCTAAATTTTATAAATTTCTTTCACTTTCGTTACTTTCTGCTTTTATTTAACATCAAATGTTGATATAGTTACTCGATCAATAAAATTTATAACTTTCTGAAACGAATTATGATTTGATACCAGGTAATAGTATGACGGTATTTCGAAAATAAATTAATGAAATTACAGTGAAATAACAAGAGTTATACAGATTGGTGTTTTCAAAATTTCCCATGAAAAATTTCGTTTGAATCTCGAAATATGTGTATTAGAAAAATGGGTTCAGTTTTCATTTAATTGTGAATAGATATCTCATTTTGTTAATTATAATGTGTCAGTTTATATGCTGCAAAGAGTTGTTCAGTTTTAACATTTTATAGACAGTGAAAATAAAATTTCCTAATGCAATCTTGCTGCATTTTATTTCACTTTTATCCATTATTTATTTTTTTCTAATTTATTATCTTTCAATTTTTATTTTCGATATCAAACAGTATCATAAATTTATTTTGTGTTCCTATGTCATATATGCATGACGTGTTTAAAAGATCGAATAACTTTGAAAAAAGCTACGGTTTATTATTAAAAATGTGTTTATAATAAAAGTGAGTGTGTATCGCAAACAGGTGTTATTATAAATGTCGGGAACTTATCAAATTATAAGTTACTATCGAGTAATTGTCAGGTTTTGGCTGTATCCTGTATATAGACATGGAAAGCAATAGTTTCTGTGTCCAGCAGAACTTCAACCTTAAGAATGCAAAAGGGCGTGATATGTTGTAATCTGAATGATGGTTAAGTAGGATGAAGAATGCATAATAGTCTATGAAGGAATTGATGTCTCTCTTTGAAATCCGTATACTTAAAAGAAAGTATTTAAAGTTGCATCCTCGTGTTGCTTTCTCCGTGCCCTGTTTTATCCAAAATTAGTGAATAAATAACGGATTAAGCGTAAGGGCCTGTTCACATAGTAGTCCGTAGCGTAGCGTTAAGGAAAAGATGACGTTGAGACGAAAATAAACCAATCATAGGCGTTAAAAATTCCATTGATAATCGTTTGGAGGCCTATGATTGGTTTATTTTCGTCTCAACGTCATCTTTTCCTTAACGCAACGCAACGGACTCCTATGTGAACAGGCCCTAACTGTGTCGAAGATGTAGAATACGTTTGTGTTCGTATAACAACTTTTTTAATAACGAATTTATAAAATACTGATTACATCCAAATGGTGGAAACAAAAAAGGAAATAAAACCATTAATTTAATGCTTTCCCCCAATAGTAGTTTGTCTATTTTGACTATTTTCGCGAAATTCTTCTTTTTTCAGTTGTGAAAATTTCAGGCAAGTACAGCATTGCAGATTTTGACATTTATGTTCACACAAAAAGAATGGAATATTTTATTAAGTATCCATAATGTTTTTCAAAATAAAAAGAGAAAAACTTCCTCAATGAATGTCTTTTACAAAGAGCAATTTGACTTTAAAATAAGTCTAAAATAGGTGATTTGCTGTTGTTGACTGTAACCTAAATAATCGAGAAGTTGAATGGAAAGACAACGTAATAAATGGAGGCCTATGAACAAACGACTCTCTTTCACTAATGAATTGAAAAAATATGTTTAATGTTGCCTCCTGTTGCTTTCTTTATGCACCATTTCATCAAAAATCGTTAAAAGATAATTTCCTTTCTAAATGGTAACGACCTAGTGCAATGGTATCTATAGATGTATAATATGCTTCTACCTTTAAAAGACATTTAAAATCGCACAAAATGCAAATATTTCATTTGAAAAAACCTTATAACCAATAAACACGTACCAAAAATCTTAAAATCTCACTTCATGGTCATGTTATCTTTCTTGAATCGCCGATTTTCGGGGCAAATTATATTTCAGCATATGCTAACATTAAATTTTCTACGTAATTAGTTTGTGTAACTTAAAGATTTATAAAAACGAGAGATTGTGTTGAAAGATTTATAAAACGTTGAACCCACCATTTTTATGTAATCCTCGTTTAACTGCCCTTTAAGTACTTCCAAAAGTTAATACGAACATGCATGATTCATAAAACGATTGGAGTTGTATTGCTCATCGAAGAAGGGGAGGAACTTTTTTCCCCCAATGGCAAGTCAATACAAAATAGCACAGCAAAAATGTTAAACAAAAAATGGCCCAAGTCATTTCCTTAAGAGTTCTATAACTTGCAAGTACCTCGCCGTCTCAGAGTCGCCATGAAGTGACAAGCAACGATGGAGGTGGGCTTGGTTCAACCTTATTGCAGAGAGGGCAGTTTGGTTGGTCAAAAATTCCAATGCGATGGAGATGTTCTCCCAGGCAGTCGTCACTCGTCAAAAGACTGAACTGAGTAAGAACTTCACGACGAGGAAATCCTCAACTTTCCACTGCTTTGTCTGTATTCGTCAAGCAGCTGTAATTTAAAATTTCGAGTCATAATCTGTTTAATATACGGCTTTATGGAACGACTAGCTGAAAACCCGCGCTTCGCTACGGAGTACATTCAAATTAAATACAACGGTCAATGTATGCAATTAATGCCAATATATATATATATATATATATATATATATTTATAATAAATGCGACGATCAATGTATACAATTGATGTAATATATATATATATAATTTATAAAAAAATCGTAAGGGATATTTATTTTTTTTGGATAATATCCAATCGTCTGCTGCATTAGAAAGAAAAAGAATATCATTTTTGTCTATTTAGTTGTTATGCACGTGACGATAAATTTATTCAAAGTACCAGAAAAAGAAATCACGTGATCAGCATTTAATAAATTAAATTCTAAAAATTAATCTTTAAAAATTTACCAAAAATCAGAAAATCGAGGTAAAGGTTCGAAAAAGATTTCATTTTGAAGGAATTTTTATGATCTTTCTCGTGATATAAATTTTATAACCCTGAATGTATTATTTTAAATGCAAACGTAAAAAAAGTTTAAAAAACAGCTTAAAAATTTAATTTTAAAAAAATCTAAGAAGAATTTTTGAAAAATCTTTCTTAGTGCACCCCTACACTATTAGAAGAATCGCCATGCAAAATTTCAGCCCTTTAGGTCCAGCGGTTTGGTCTGTGCGTTGTATGTCAGTCAGTCAGTCAGTGAATGAATGAGTCAGTTACGGAACTGTTTTATATATATACTAGCTGAAAACCCGCGCTTCGCTACGGAGTACATTCAAAGTAAAAACATCGGTCAATGTATGCAATTAATGCCATCTGTAGCTTCATGATGCCAATATATATATAATAAATACGACGATCAATGTATATACTTGATGTAAAATATATATATATATTTATTTATAAAAAAATCGTAAGGGATATTTTTATCGACAAAATAATGTAGAAGAAGATATTCAAATTGAATCTAATATAAAGAATACTAAAGAATATAGTACAGTTAATATAGTACAGTTTCTAGAACATTTCTTTTACTGCATTTTAATATTTTTTTGGATAATGTCCAATCGTCTGCCGCATTAGCAAGAAAAAAAATTATTTTTTGTCTATTTAGTTTTTATGCACGTGACGATAAATTTATTTAAAGTACCAGAAAAAGAAATCACGTGATCAGCATTTAATAAATTAAATTCTAAAAATTAATCTTTAAAAATTCACCAAAAATCAGGAAATGGAGGTAAAGATTCGAAAAAGATTTCATTTTAAAGGAATTTTTAGGATCTTTCTCGTGATATAAATTTTATAACCCTCAAATTATTATTTTAAATGCAAACTTAAAAAAAGTAAAAAAAACAGCTTAAAAATTTAATTTAAAAAAATCTAAGAAGAATTTTTGAAAAATCTTTCTTAGTGCACCCCTACACTATTAGAAGAATCGCCATGCAAAATTTCAGCCCTTTAGGTCCAGCGGTTTGGTCTGTGCGTTGTATGTCAGTCAGTCAGTGAATGAATGAATGAATGAATGAATGAGTCAGTTACGGAACTGTTTTATATATATAGACTAGCTGAAAACCCGCACTTCGCTACGGAGTACATTGAAAGTAAAAACATCGGTGAATGTATGCAATTAATGCCAATATATATATAATAAATACGACGATCAATGTATATAATTGATGTAAAATATATATATATATATATATATTTATAAAAAAATCGTAAGGGATATTTTTATAGACAAAATAATGTAGAAGAAGATATTCAAATTAAATCTAATATAAAGAATACTAAAGAATGTACAGTTAATATAGTACAGTTTCTAGAACATTTCTTTTACTGTATTTTAATATTTTTTTGGATAATGTCCAATCGTCTGCCGCATTAGCAAGAAAAAAAATTATTTTTTGTCTATTTAGTTTTTATGCACGTGACGATAAATTTATTTAAAGTACCAGAAAAAGAAGTCACGTGATCAGCATTTAATAAATTAAATTCGAAAAATTAATGTTTAAAAATTCACCAAAAATCAGGAAATGAAGGTAAAGATTGGAAAAAGATTTCATTTTAAAGGAATTTTTATGATCTTTCTCGTGATATAAATTTTATAACCCTCAAATTATTATTTTAAATGCAAACTTAAAAAAAGTAAAAAAAACAGCTTTAAAATTTAATTTAAAAAAATCTAAGAAAATTTTTTTAAAAATCTCTCTTAGTGCACCCCTACACTATAAGAAGAATCGCCATGCAAAATTTCAGCCCTTTAGGTCCAGCGGTTTGGTCTGTGCGTTGTATGTCAGTCAGTCAGTGAATGAATGAATGAATGAATGAGTCAGTTACGGAACTGTTTTATATATATAGACTAGCTGAAAACCCGCACTTCGCTACGGAGTACATTCAAAGTAAAAACATCGGTCAATGTATGCCATTAATGCCAATATATATATAATAAATACGACGATCAATGTATATAATTGATGTAAAAAATATATATATTTATAAAAAAATTGTAAGGGATATTTTTATAGACAAAATAATGTAGAAGAAGATATTCAAATTAAATCTAATATAAAGAATACTAAAGAATATAGTACAGTTAATATAGTACAGTTTCTAGAACATTTCTTTTACTGTATTTTAATATTTTTTTGGATAATGTCCAATCGTCTGCCGCATTAGCAAGAAAAAAAAATTATTTTTTGTCTATTTAGTTTTTATGCACGTGACGATAAATTTATTTAAAGTACCAGAAAAGGAAGTCACGTGATCAGCATTTAATAAATTAAATTCTAAAAATTAATCTTTAAAAATTCACCAAAAATCAGGAACTGGAGGTAAAGATTCGAAAAAAAATTTCATTTTAAAGGAATTTTTATGATCTTTCTTGTGATATAAATTTTATAACCCTCAAATTATTATTTTAAATGCAAACGTAAAAAAAGTTTAAAAAACAGCTTAAAAATTTAATTTAAAAAAATCTAAGAAGAATTTTTGAAAAATCCTTCTTAGTGCACCCCTACACTATAAGAAGAATCGCCATGCAAAATTTCAGCCCTTTAGGTCCAGCGGTTTGGTCTGTGCGTTGTATGTCAGTCAGTCAGTGAATGAATGAATGAATGAATGAATGAGTCAGTTACGGAACTGTTTTATATATATAGATAGATACGATAATGTTGAACATTATCCTATCATTTCATAAGGAATTATCAAAAGAAGTAAAAGGTTTTAATTTCGTTACGTCATTTGAGAACTAGCAGCTTGATCACAACATTTTACCCGTCACTAATAAGCAGATACAAACATGCGCTCACTTTTTTTCTGGTAAATAGAAAATAGTTTCATTACTAAAATAGAAAAACTATCAAAATACCAACAAAAAAAATACGAATGGTCATTGTAAAACAGAAGGAAATTATTGTATATTTGGTATGGTAAGGCAACAAACTAACGAAGATTCCTTTTATTTTTCTTTTGTAATCACTTTGCTGATCTGAAACCATCTGCATTTATCTGTACTAAAATTAAGTTTTAATCGGTACAATGCCGATCTGTTATCGTTACGACGAGTGATATAAAATCGAAGTGACAGCTGGAAGAAATTTCCTTCCAACTTTTCCCCGACTCTTCACTCGAGACACTCATTGAACAACTGACTAGTCTCAAAATATTTGGGATCCTCGTGTTGACGCGTATATTTTTTATGATTGATTGGATAAACTTCATTAAAAAAATTTACTATCAATATTCATATTTATTACACCTCTAGACAGTAATAAATAATACATGTTGCAGACATAGCAAATAAATTAGTTTCATAAGCTCCTCTAGATCAAAACAAAGTCTTGGGGTTTTATTTCAAGCGCGACTCAAAGTCCACAATTGTAGTCAGCAATTATACCTTCTGGAAGTTTCACGTTGAACTTCTGCAAGATACAGACGAAGTAGAGGAAAATTTCTACATTAGCCAAGGACTCTCCGGGACAGGCTCTTTCTTCTGGAAGAGATAGAAATTATACTCTTCGATTTTCTAAACAAAGTCCATTAACGTAAAAACTCATTACATAATTGCTCCTTTAAATCGATTTCTTAGAGAAACTATGTATCATTTAGAGCACAGTTTATTTTAAAAAAAAAACAGATATGTTTTATTTATCGATTGATTATGACCATTTATATAATTGGTTAATAATCCTTGCGGAGACAGATTTATATCAGATATCTGACCATCAAAGCTAAACTCCGTGATCGTTAGAAGATGGAATCAAACAGTAGATATCTTAAAGTGAGGTCTGTTGTGGCAGAATTCTACAGCATAAGTTCATTTCCTGTGGCAAAAGTATCTTTGTTTAACCCTTCATCGGGCGCGCCTGTGTACAAAGTGCAACATTTTTGTAATTTTGAATGGTTTGTTTTTACAAGTAAGGTTTGAATGTTCTAAGCTGTTTCTATTTATATCTACACCATTTCTAATGCAGGTCTGATTTTCTGACCCTTGTATTCCTTTCCATTCATTGTTAGTCGTGATTTGATTGCTGTAAACCAGCCATTATACTGGATTGCAATACGACAAGAGCATGAGTTGATGTACTCAATAAAATGTGCAACTATTACACGGTATCCCGCATATCACGAAAATGGACAATCTCATTGTCTTTTAGGTTTTTGGACATAATCCGAATCGATTCGCAATTTGTCCTTACATCCGATAAACCGGACAGTTTTGAAATAAGGCGATTGTATCTGCATTCTTTGGCCTTTAATTATAAATATATATCAGTATTATCAACATTTTATATCTTGCCGTAAATCGCAGAATTATTTTCAATTAAAAAAAAAAGTTTATTACGAAAGGAATAATCAAGGTTGAAAGAGACGTTGCACTTTGTGCAATGCGCTCCTGCTGGTGTTCCAAAAATTGGCGCGCCCGCTGAAGGGTTAAAAAGTAAGTTCGAAAATAATTTCTTACAAATATAAAATGGTATGTAATGCTCCCATTTCTTCACTTCGTTTTGTTTTTCGTTCAGAAATCTCTAGGAGCAGAACTCTTCAGCATCTGATCCCCAGTACTCGGGATCCTGGTGGACTGTAAAGTGGAGCGACAACACGCGTGCTTCGGTATAACTTAACCATTCAGTTCAGAGTCCATGATCATGCTAAAAATGAAAGAGTAACAACAATGGAACATGAATAAACTTAAGTATGAAAACTATATATAAGAAAGAAAGGCAAACTTTTGGTGCGAAATCTTTGGACTTAAATTCGAGTATATGCCCACTAGAATACAAATAACAAACTTATATTACAGAAAAACTGAATTTCTATAGATAAATGAACTCTAAACATGTACCTACATTTCCTATGTATGCACACACACACACACACACACACACACACATATATATATATATATATATATATATATATATATAACAGAATGTAAAACACAGCTAGAGTATTGTGTTACAAACATACGTGTAATTAAGACTACTGCATTAAAAATGACACATAGTATAACAAACAGAAATTTAGGTCACACAAATTATATTTGAAAAACCACTCCTTACAGTGCTGTGTAAAATTTCACTCTTCATCCTTCAATACGTCATGCGACATACATCCATTTTTATGCTATACTGAAACTTTATACACCTACTTACAAAACTTACACACACACAGATATATATATATATATATTTATTTATTCATTTATTTGTTTATACAGTTCAGTACTGGGGTAACTGATAATTTGTACTCACCATTGTACGATTTTTCTTATTTTTGTTATAAATAGCAAAAGGTTCTCCAGGCTTGAAACCCAAACTTTCTTCAAGTCTTCTTATTCGGGTGCTGACAAGCTTATCCGATTTCTTTGCTGCGAATTTCCCCCTTATAGATTTTTCGTCGAAGGACCAACTGTTTCAGCATAAACAGTCTTATCTATACAGTTCAGTACTGGGGTAACTGGTGATTTTTAATAAGTACTTACTATTGTAGGTAAAATCTTATTTATTCAGTTATAAGTCGTCAGTGGTTCTCCGGGCTTCAAACCCAAGTTTGTTGTAGACGCCGTATTTTTGAACTCTCAGGCTAATTCGTATTCTTTGCTTCGAATTTATCCCGCATTGATTCTATGGGCCTGTTCACAGAATCCGTCAGCGTTAAGATTCCGTTGGCGCTGATTAGTACATGAATGGTTAAAGGGTTTTCCGCTGACGCTGACGGATTCTATGTGAACAGGCCCTAAGCAGAAGAACCAACAACCTCTGGGTTCAGTTTCAGCCTGAACTACAGGAAAAGGCGCCAAAGAAATGAAAATAAATCATAATTATCGTTGTAGATAAATTAGAACATTTCTCTCATACTTGTTAAAGATAAAAACCCAAGACAAAGCCTACTGGACAAAGAAAATTGCTATTTTTGTCTTCTGTTTCCTCGTTTTGGGAAAATGACCAAATACCATTGGATTACCTGTAAAATACAGTAAAAAACAAGTTACCCATCTGGGTATTAATTATTTGCCTTTGAAGGAAGAGATGCAATACGTACAGTAAAGAAACCAATTAAAAATAAAATGCTTTATTCTTCAATCGACATCCATAGTTAAGCAATTACAAGTGATCTAATAAGCCAATGAACTGCTCTCTCTTCCTATTGCGTTATCATTGCGTTGACGATTTGCCTACAGACGGGAAAATCTGTATACTCGTTTTCTTCTTCCGCAGACGTACGGCATGCTATAGTGACCGAAATCCTCCCCACCCCCTGTATATTTTTGTAACTGTCTTCTTAACTGTTCTTCCTCTCGTGTGCTCATTTTCCCAGAGGGCGTTTCTACGCGGCCTCTGATCTTGTGTTCATTTATTTGCTAAGTGTTTTGCTAGCAGTTCGGTAGCTGGGTTTTGGTCCACGAGGAGCTTCTCCCACCGGAATAATAGTTTGTTGTCAACTACTATATGTGACAGTGTTACAGTAAATAATGAACTGTTCAAACTAATGTGATACAGACTATTAATTGAGTGATTTTTCGCTTCATTGTCGGACTGCAGACCCGGATGTGCGATACCGTGGAATTCCTTGTGGTAAAGAATAGCGTAACTATTGAACTTTCGGGCTATTTTGTCAACTTTTCAAAGTTGAATATTTTTTGGGGCCTCTGGAATATTTCCGCCAGAGCTTTTTTCCACAACTACATTCGGGTGAGTTCGTTCCTTTTTTTTATTCTTTATTACGGAAGCTTTAATGAGTGCTTTAACTAAGAACGTTTTAAAATGTAATACAACAAAACTTAAGGAGAAGGTTAACAGAAGTATTCATGAAGCAGACTCGAGCCACATCGAGGTGTTTGAAACCAAAATTAATAAACTTAGTGATGAATTGCACGATACATTTCTAAAAATTTTCTCTGAATGTACAGAGAAAGATATTGACGTGCATATAAAGAACCAGCAAACAATTCAAGCATCAATTGATGAACTTTGGTTGATTGTTCATCGTAAAAATTCTAAATCCAGTTAAAATGATTCTTTCAACGATAGTAGTATATTCAAACCGCAAGCAGCGGAAGTTAAACTTTCCAAGCTTCCTCTTCCAGAGTTTAGTGGAAATGTTGAGGACAGGTTATCATAGTGATTTATTTACAGCTAGTGCAGATAATAATTCTAATGTTTTATTGTAAAAAATTGCAGTATTTGAAAGAAACGTGTAAAGATAACGCCTTGAAAATAATTCAGCCACTTCCAATTTCGGATTCTAACTACGAAACGGCACAAGAACTTTTCAAAGAACGAGTTTCGAATAGGTGAATTTATTAATGCTTTGATTTAGAAACTAATAAGCATTCCTAATATTTCGGATTCTGCTCTTTCTATTCTGCAAGCTGTAGATACTGCTATTGAATGTGTATACGGTCGTTAAGTGTTATGAATGAAGATGTTGCTGGTTTTTCTGAAGTACTAATCATTTCATTACTGAAAAGTTGGATAAAGTGCGTTCCCATCACCATCTAGTATTTTTTTTTAAAGTTGGATTACGCTTGATAATCTGCTTACTTTCCTTAAGCATCACACGAGAACGCTACAAAACAAAGTTCAACCAAAAGAATGCAAGACAGTTTCGTATTCTACAGTTACTTCCTTAATTTCCGATAATATTTATTTTCTTTGTAAAGACGAGCATTCATTAGGTAAATGTTTAAAGTTCCTGAAATTAAGGGGACAGTGTACCTTCAAACTAAACTTTTTTTGTTTTGAATGGATTTGCTTGAAATTTGAATATGTGATTAGTACCATAGATATATAAAAGTGGTTAAAATTTAATGATGAAATATTAATAATTTATGAATGAATTATTAATTATATCAAAAATTGACCTAATTAAAAATGTTCCATGCGCATTTCTTTTGCATATGATATGGTATTTTTTTATTTACAGGAGACATAGAAATAAAAACGAAACTCATTATTTTAATCATTCATTAAAAATATCAAGAGAAAAAAATAGTGAAAACACCCTTTTTATTACGCAAAATACCATTATCTTTTAAAGTACAAAATTTAGAAATTCTGAGCTAAGAAGCATAATTAATTTCAATAAGATTTATTTGATATACAGTTAAGTGTATAAAACCTAAATTTCAAAGCAATACGATAGTTAGAAATGCGCCTGGAGCAGTTTGAATATTCGCGTGACATGAAAATTTTATTTTGAGAAAAAGCACATTTAAAGTTGTTGCTATTAGTAACCACATGCCTATAACTTGGAAAGTAATCACAGAAATTAATTCTTTTTGCAACACATTCCTACTCGTCCGTAGTTTCACAATTCAATAAAATAAAAAAATCGAATTTTTGGACAAATTTCACAATTTTGAAAGTTCACTGTCCCCTTAAGTGTTCAAAAAAGAATAGAAATCTTCATGCTCGCCAATAATTTCTCTTGGCTAAGAACAAGAGTATTCTTAGAATAGTTTTGGATTTTTCTGGAAGAAGTGAAATTGTTAAGATTGTACATATGATTATCATGTGTTATAAACATCAGCAGAACTGCTCCCCAATTGATAGGTGACCTGCCTAGATCCAGGTTACAGGCAAGCAGACCATTTACAGTAACTGGTGTAGACTACGCTGGTCCCTATATGTTTAAATCCAGAACTGGAAGGGGTTCAAAGTCTTTCAAATGTTACATTGCAATTTTTGCTTTTCTGCAAAATCTTTTTCTCTAGAATTGATCACTGACATATCTACGTCAGGGGTGGGCAGACTTTTTCAGGGTACGGGCTACTTCTATTTTTTTCAACGTGTTGCGGTCCACCCAGTGGCGTAGGTGTGGTGAGCTAAAAAAGTCTACAATATGTATTATAACTTAATAATAAATACGGAATACGAGGGCTGTCCGTAAAGTATCCGAACTGAATGTATAAAACATAATACAGACACCGCTCTGCGTGCGCACGCTAATTAGCATGTTTAAACATATGTAAACTTGTTATGTTGGCAATTATCCAAGCACTGCGAAGCGCGGTTCTCTTGTAGCAATAACGAAAAGTAAACACAGTGGAAGTCTCGAGTCGTGTTGGATCATGACGGGATCTACTCAGCAACGTGTTTGCATCAAATTTTGTAATAAAATTGGAAAAACGGCAACCGAAACGTTCGATTTGCTTAAGAAAGCATACGGTGCTGATGTTATGGGCCGAACTCAAGTGTTTCAATGGTTTAGACGTTTTAAAGATGGAAGGGAATCTGTGGAAAGTGATGCACGATCAGGGCGTCCATCAACATCGAGAAATTTTGTCAAAGTGGAACAGGTTCGTACTGTGGTGCGATCAGATCGACGAATGACAGTTCGAGAGATTGCGGGAGGTGGACAGACCATCGAGAGATGGACAAACCATTAATAAAGAGTTCTACCGTGATGTGCTCAGGTGACTTCGTGATTCCGTAAGGAGGAAACGACCAGCAAAGTGGAAATCTGGGAAATGGATGCTTCACCACGATAATGCCCCTGCTCACTCCTCACATGTGGTTCAAAATTTTTTAACCAAACATGGCACCGTTCAAGTCCCGCAACCTCCCTACTCACCAGCCCTCGCTCCGTGCGACTTTTTCGCATTTCCAAAGCTAAAGAAAACGCTTAAAGGACGACGGTTTGAGGATGTGACCACCATCAAACGAAAAACCGATCGAACAGCTGTTGACCATTCCAAAGAACGACTTCCAATCCTGCTTCCAAGAGTGGCAACAACGTTGTGCTAAGTGTGTTGCTTCTCAAGGACGATACTTTGAAGGGGATTAAACTGAAGTATGTATATCCATTATATTTTTTTAGTTATAAATTAAATTCGGATACTTTACGGACAGCCCCCGTATGTACTTACCTACATAACTACAATAAAAAACTGTATGGCGTCGGTGTTCTATAAATGTTTCTTTTAGTATGCGCGTCTTAGGTCTTTGTAAAGGCGGTCACCCCAAAATGTCTTGGTGGTCCACCGGTCGATCGCGATCGACTTAATGCCCACCCCTGATCTACATCAACATTTTTAGCTGCATTAAAAGATTTATATTGCTCGTCATCGAAAACCAGCTAAGATTATAAGGTACTGTGTCACCAATCTCAAAAGGGCTACTAAAGAACTAAAAGAAGTTTATAAAAGTCTCTTTTAGAGAAAAGCAGTGAGCTTGCTACTTCACTTCTGATGAAGGCATAACATGGATATTTAATCCCCCATCTGCGCCACATTTCGGTGGTATCTGGGAGTCTAATGTTATGTCTATGAAATTCAATTTGAAGACTGATAGGATCTACACTGTTGTCATACGAAGAATTCGTAACATTGTTAACACAAGTAGAAGCATCTATGAATTCTCGTCCGCTTTGTTTTGTCAAGTGATTCTAATGAAATTAATGTGTTTACTCCTGGACATTTTTTGATTGGAACGCCATTAGTTGCTATGCCTGAAACTGACATTTGTAATAGTTATGCCGAAACTTAAACGTTGGTCATTAGTTCAGCAAATTTTGCACTTCTCGAAAAGATGGAACACTGAATACTTGGAAACTCTGCAACAACGATCTCAGTGGCTTCGTTCATCTCTAAATTTAAAAACTAGGGATTTAGTATTAATGAAGAATGAACGACTTGCACCAAATCAGTGAAGAATGAGCCGAATTACTAAAGTTCACCCTGGCAGTATTAGCAACAGTGGGTAGGCTATTTTGAACATACACACCACAAAGATCTGCTTGATCACCTATGGTCTCATCGCATATCTTTCAAAGTGTTACTAACATTGAGCATATTGTTTTGAACTTACACACCCCATGCTGTCAATCTCCTCAGGCTTGTACAAGATTTCACACTTAGTAGACGCGTATTCGTGAGCTAGAGGGCTTATTCCTATTCTTTGCTTCGAATTTCCAACCTTTTGATTGTATGTCGAAGGACCAACAAATACCGGGTTCTGTTTCAACATGAACAGCCTGATCTATGCAGTTCAGAACTGAGGTAACTGATATTTTTTAGTAAGTATTCACCATTGTAGGTATAATCTTATAAGTTGTCAGTGGTTCTGCCGGCTTCAAACCCAAACTTTGCTGTAGACGCGTCTTCATGAGCTAGAGGGCTTATTCCTATTCTTTGCTTCGAATTTCCATCCTTTTGATTTCTGTGTCGAAGGACCAACAAATACCGGGTTCTGTTTCAACATGGGATATAGGAAAGCCGACGAAGAAATTAAATCATAAATATCGTTGTAAATAAATTCGAACATTCTACTTATACTTGTTAATGATAAAATCCCAAAGCAAAACAAACTGGACAAAGAAAATAACGTAGAAACAGATGACTAAAATCGCTTTGGGAAGATGACCAAATGCTGTTGGTTTACTGTAAAATGCAGTAAAAAAAGTTACTTATTGCGTTTGAAGTGAGTGACACGATACGTATAGTAAAGAAAGCAATTAAAAATAAATTGCTTTATTCTTCAATCGGCATCCAAAGTTAAACGGGTACATAAGCGAATGAACTAATAAGCTCTTGCTTTATATTGCGTTACCATTGCGTTGATGATTTGCCTACAGAGGGGAAAATAGGCGTATTCGTTTTCTTGTATCGGCAGGCGTACGACATGGGTGAGTGACCGGAATATCCTCCCCCCCTCTTCTTAATTGACTGTCACGGGGAAAGTAAATCGAAAATCTTTGCGTACAACTCGACCGACTCTAGTACATTTTGCTGCAAGATGTTAGCCTGTGTTGCAGTTCTAGCATAAAATTTCTTCTTCGACACATGTAGCAATAAGGCTGGTTTCAAGCGATCGATTGAAACGACAGTTTCCTTTCTATTATGCAAAATTGTGAAAGACGTGTCTGATGTTTGCATTACCAGAAAAGGTCCGTACGGGGCCGTTAAACTGAATTTCAAAATTTCTCTTCGTACCAAGACGTGTGTGCCCGTTTGGAAATCTTGAAATACGAAAGGAGTTCGTCGTGAATCGTTTCTTTTCGTTAGAGATTTCAAGCTGGATATTTCATCATGATTATTACGTAAAAAGTCTGGATCTGTGGCGCTAGTATGACCGGTTGGAGCGAGAAATTTTTTCGGCAGACGAATAGAAACGCCATGCATATACTCTGCAGATGAGGCCGGGACTCTTAATGGCGGGTCTCGGTCCCTATAAAATCGAATACCACCCACAATCGAATACATCGTGAAGAATATTTTACATACAAATCAAACTACTGCTAAGAAAACAAAAGAAGCGTATTTGAATTTCTGTGAACTCAAATTCTCGTACTTAAGGAACGATAAATTTTTCTTTGTAAAAATTGGCAAGTTCTATAACCGTATGCATGCTGCAGCGTAGCAAGTAACAGCTAATCTAGGACGAGTTTATTAGGGTGAGTGAATCAAAACTCATTTAGGTGAATTAATACAAAAAAACAGCATAAAGCAATGAAACGGATAAAAAAGATCCCCCTATATTCGCTTGGGTCTTCAGTTATGCCCAAAGCAAAGAAAACTAACACAAATGGTTTCGCCATGGTGTCATATCTAAAAAACGTTTATAATTAAAATGAACTGAAAGAAAAAAAAACTGAAAGCTTATGACACGACGGTCGTAGGTAGGTGCTACAAAATAACTGCTCAAATAAGCAACATATATAAAACTTTACAAAATAAATATGAGCACCAACCCATGGGAACACTTGTGAACCTGTAAATAAAAGAAAAAACATACCAGAATAGAAGTAAAAACAAGACTTCACCACAACAAGGCTTCGGAGCTTCGACGGAGACCAGACGGTGAAAAAAAAATTATTTAATGATAAACATACCCATCCGTCTTTCCTTTAAATGCATAAACCAGTTCTCGTGCCGTCGTTCCATCACACACGTCTGCAGTTATCCTGCCCCTGTCGTCCCATGGTATTAGCCCAGGCCATTCATATTCTTTACATGTGTGGTGGAATTATCCAAAATAGCAGCGGTCGATCTAATGTAGCCATTCATATTCTTTACATGTGTGGTGGAATTATCCAAAATAGCAGCGGTCGATCTAATGTAGCCATTCATATTCTTTACATGTGTGGTGAAATTATCCAAAATAGCAGCGGTCGATCTAATGTAGCACCCCAATGTTATTATAGTATGTGGTATGTTATTATAATATAGCTTCGCCTTGAAAAAAAACTGCTTACCAATAGCTTCTTGAAAATTGCATATTCTTCAAAATCTCAGTATCTGGCACAATTTTGTTGATAAATTCTTTTCGCAATGTTTGAGGAACAGTGTGTTAACGATATTACTTCAAACGGGAACGTTACTCTTTTATCGTATATTGACATGTATAAAAATGTTTTTTTATTTCGAATTTTATATCTAAGAAATCTGCGTTAAGAGAGCAATTCGTTTGTTTTTAGTGCTAGGCATTCCGGATATATATCTTGTATTTTAAAATCGCCTGGCATATTGCAAATTATGAGATCATCAATGCAACGAAAAATTTTTAAATCAAAGTTAACAGAATCGGACATAGTATGAATGCTCATTATAGATTAAAAATAGTTTCGCTGCAGTACTGGAGTAACTAGTTCCCATGCCTATACCATTCGTCTGCAAAGTCTTTCCTACCTTAACAAAGTTATTAACTAAACAAAAAACACAGATCATAAATTAAATAGTTCAACTGCCCACCATATTCTCCTTGACGTCGTCATACAGTTTTAGTAAGACTGCTTTTAAATATGCTATTGGTATGTTTGTAAGGAAGTTAATCGAAGTTATTGTACTGTGGGTATTACAACCACTTATTTGCAGAGTAGATACGATGAGATAATCGCATGATCATCGGCTGTGGAGAACTAGCCACTTAAATGACATTTACGATGAGTTACAGGTTTAGCAGACAATAAAATTTCAAATTCATTTGTCAACATAACATAATTAATAAAAATATACACTTCAGACTGGCACATTTTTACAGAATTATGTACTTCACATTAGATTTTGAGAAAAAAAACTGAATTTAACCAAATACTTTTCACTATCGAAGTTAATAAATTGCAAACACATAGGTTATAATAACTAAAAAAAGTGAAGTTTTTTTCCACACTACCAAGAGGTAAAACTTCCAGTCGCGATTTTTTAAACATGGTTTCCCCCAAGGAGGCCTAATCCACGTGTAATTTCCATGATGCTGTTACATCATAAAAAAATAAAAAAAACATTTTACATAAAGATATATACAAATTATTGTCAAGATAAAAGATTTAGGAACACATCTTTAAAATAAAAAGATTGTAGAATATCTTTACTGGTATCCCAAAAATGGCCATCATAGCGTACCCTACAAGTATACAAATCGACTGTAGTCCATATGACCAAATCGCAATACTCAGAATTAGTAATAGCCATTTGGCCTTGAATCTGAGCAAAAGATGCATGTTCTTTTATTGTTCCCTCTGAATTCAGACAAAATGTCTTGTCTGACTCAGAAATGTTTCTAGGGTCAATATTTTTATATTTAAATGGGCATTTTATTCCTAATGCGCAGCACTCACATTGGACGATGCCATCTGGCGAACATGCCAGGTATGGGTCACTTTTACAAATGAAGAGCCCGGCTTTCCTTATAGTGAAATTCACATGCTTAGTCTTCTCTACATCAAAATAAGCTTGAAAAGCCGTCTCTTCCTTGGATCTGCCCCACTTTACAGATGGGATGTTCAACTCCTTTGGAATTGTCGTAAATTTTTCTATGAATTTTAACGACACCCTTTTCTTCATCAAAATATCTCACAAAGTTTGAAGACGCTAACCTCCAACAACGCTGCTCAAACCACATGCTGTTGCGTTGGTTTCTGGTTTTTAATTCAATACAAGTTAAATTTTTGCCATTGAAGTACGCCTGCAATGTTTCTAAATTCTTCACTGCATTGTGGGAGTCTAATTATTTGAGGTATCGGAGGAGGAACATCTTTTTCATCATCATTTTCAGATCCAGTTGTCGGTGCAGCTGTCATCAGTATTCGAAGTAAAAAAAAACAGAATTTGGCGAAATTAATTTTAATTCGGCTATCTGTTTGTCGCTCACAGGTGATACATCCCGAGGGGATATTATAGATTCATGTCTCCTTTTTTTAGTGCAGTTTTCTCACTGCACTTTAAGTCGACATCTTTTAATAATGCCCTTTTATCCTGAAAATAAATGTAAAAATGCTTATTAAAGTTCTCTAATGTAGAATTCCATATTTTAAGCAGGGACACATGGAATCTTAATACTTATCTTTATTTAATATATAAAATGATCAATTTAGAGAATTTTTAAATACAAGGCAAAAAATTAATGCCTTCATAAAAGCAGATAATGAAATTTAAGAAGTATTTCTTATTTGCAAATATTACATTTTTCCTGGAACTGTTCTTCCAAGCACAGCGTTTTTCAGTAGGAGCTCTTGTTAATTCCATAGTGTCAGCCAGCTGCATTTGATAAAGTGTTGCTGACACATGACAGCATACTTCACCAAATCTGAAAAGAGAATTTTAAGACTAATGACATTTTAAAATGAGTGCCAATTTCCATTATATATCTCTGAAGAGTAAATAATAAACAGAAAGGTAACAATGCAACATTACAAAGTGGTACACATTAATCTTACAATACTAACCCAGCCATACAAGTGCAATGCGCAGACACTATGTAACCATCAGACTTCAAAATTATCCAGGCATTATAAATTTTCTTATTTAATTTCTGTGATGGTTGCACAAATGATGACACTATTCTGAATTGTGGCAAGCCATTTGGGATGTATATTTTAACTTGTTGTACTTCCCCTATAAAAAAGAATTTATTTATCAAAACATTCAGAGCAAACAAATATAAATACCTAGAATCATTATCAGGATAAGAAACAGTAAAATTTACACCACTGTAAACAATGATTTCAAATGGTGTTATTGGCTGCAATTTTAACAACTTAAAAAAAAAAAGTTATCAAGTTAAGAATTTCACTAATTACATTAATTTTTCACATTTAAAACTGATTTTTCAGTAAAATATAAATCGTCATAAATACATGATAAGCATAGAATAGATACCACTGTAAAATTTACACACAAAATTCAACACGTGCAAAGTAAGCATAGTTATAGACAGTTATAAAAAAAAAATTAGTTGAGGCCATTTAAAATTATACAAATTCAACTTACCACAAACAACGTACTCGTACGCTTTACGGGATTTAACATTCTTTCCAGGTGCCAGTTGTGTGCAGTCGCAGTGTTTGTTTGTAAGCCTATTGAATTGATATTTAGAGAGTCGTTACCCAGGCTCTCAACAGGTTCCGTACTATTGTAAATTATCCATAATAAACTATTGTTCTATTTATATTTTAATATATTTAGAATCTTTTTAGGTAGTTTTCTAACCCGAGATTGAAATTATTGCCAATACCCCTTGCATTACTGCATATAAAACGAAATTTTACAGGATGTTTATGAATTTTTGTCTGCAAAACAAATAGGGAAGAGTTCAATCAGTAACAGGAATACCACACTTTCTTGCGAAGGCACTAAATTTTTTTAATTAATACATCAATATCTTGACCATATAATTTATAAGTATTACTATTGATTATTTCCGATTTGATTTTATAAAATATCTTTTCAAATTACTGCAAAATTTCACCCTGCTTTATCTATTGCACAAAAAATAATTTTTTTCTTAATATATTAACCTCTTGACAAGTCGCTCTATTCCAATGATGATATGTATGCTCCTTATACTTGATATAATGTTGAAGAAAATCCTCAAAATAAACTGAAATTCTTGTTTTCCACTCACGGAACAAAACTAATAGTGGCTCCCAAAAATGTTCGTACACTTGCGATTTTGAATGAAATAGGGGTCTATCCATTAATTAAAATGAATATTTCAGAATGGGTATTTAATAAGATCTATAATCTATTCTTAACAAAACTACATGAAATATTTTAAAAACATAGTAAAACTTTGTTTAAGAAACCAATAATCAAAAAGTAACAAACTTTATCTCACAAAAGTCCTCGTACACTTGTAAAAAAAATCTCTACATATTAGTAAATATTCTAATTTTTTGTTAAATTAATATTTAGTAGGATATACTTTAGCATCCACAACAGCTTTTAAAAGTCTGGATCAATGTTCATCCATTCTTCCATCCTAATTGTTTTTAGTTCGCCTTTCGTGTGAATGTCGTGTTTTCGTACTCGAACCTCCAGTTCTCTCCAAATATGTTCTATTGGGTTTAAATCTGGCGATTAAGGTGGTGTTTTCAAAACTTGTGGATCACGCTTGCTTTGCGACTGTGGTTTGAGGGTTCGCACATTACGCATTGGGTTGTAACTTAATGCTCTTTTGAGATGTGTACTTGTGTCTTCCCTAATCATGTGGTTTAGGCTTAAGTGCTACGTGGCTGCGGCTCTAATGCTATTATAAGCTCTAACGCTTTTGAAGAATTGATACTTTATTGCGTATTTTAGATATTGCCATGTGTCAACCCCAACTCAGGTGGATTAGGTTTAAATGCCTCCACGTGGTTGCGGCACGAATGCTAGTGTTAGCTGTTACGCTTTTGATGCCACGTGTCTACCCCAACTCAGGTGGTTTAGGCTTAATTGGCACCACGTGATTGTGACCGTTGGCTGAGGTGTAGTGAGCTGCCCTTGCTAATTTGATTAAATTTTCAGTAATATATTTATAAATATTTCTTAAAATTGTAATTATATAATTAGATTTTTGGTAATATTGTAATTTTTAATGATTATCTATGGTAAATCGCATTTGTTTGCTGTATTGAATATGTGTTTTGTACTGGCACTAAAGGTGAGCTGTACCCTGTTTATAAATAATTAATAAAAGTTTTCGGACGTGATCAACTGGAACAAAGAATCTAGGGACCTTTTTTGCTTTTCGGTATTTTTCCAACTTAAGGCGTTGGTGTGTTACTGTGTTTAATAGTTATTTTTGTTATTGCCACCATATGGGAGGTTTCTGTTAAACTTAAATTATTTTATTCAGACTTGGAGGTGTTTGTTTAGTGACCATCTTCGTCCTGTGGGTCCTTTAAGGCCAGTGGCAATGCGGTCGAGCGACTAGTAATCGGTTTATTTTGCCGATACGCGACAGCGTGGGGGTCTGTTGTTCGAAATTCAACCATAGGTTAACACTGGGGTGAGCGAATCCAATAGGGTTAGTACACAGCCTTAAGGCCTTTTAAGGACACTGATCTGCAATTGTGTCAAAATTTCAACAAACTATAAGAGGTATTGGGGAAGGGGGGCTATGAATTTTTTGCTGTTTATGTTCCTGGGTCTCACACTACGCAACCCCTGACCTGTGTTCATAAGATACGAGAGTAAATAGAAGCATGCACAGAGAACTGTTTATATATACAAAGGACGGCGATGGACGATAGATTGCATCTTTTCCCCAATCCATGTTGGAGTGAGGATGCCATTGGGCAAAACACTCAAAAGCAAAGGCTAAACGACATTCAAAGTGCAAAATTTCAAAAAGTGGGCAAACTTGAAATATAAATCCTCTTCCGTGGGTCACATGTACGAGAAGCAAACATACAAAATGAGGGGTCTTGACAAATGTGCGTATTTCTCCGGACGACAGCTCGTCGATTTCCAATAATGGACTTTTCTTGGAGTTCCTAGGCAATTAAGCTTTATCTCCAGTAGTGAATGTATTAAGTATTAAATATAAGTGCTCATGAGATAATTTACATATTTAAAATAATATTAAACAAGTTTATCGAAAAAACATACGTAAATGCAATGACAATAATTGTAAACACTTATTTACAGAAAAATAAAGAAATACGGCTAACCAGGATTACTATCCTGTGTTAGTGTGACATAAGAAAATTAATATAATTAATATAAATGAGTACAAATAGATGTGATTTTTTTTAAAATTAATTAAAAATTAATTAAAATTAATGATTTTTTTTCACACAATTCTATAAAAAAACAATAAGGTACACAGTGGATCAATAGGCACACCCAATGGGGGCCTGATTAGATGCAGTGCAAGTTGAGAATAACATTAAAGAAAAATAGTAACTTTGTATTTATAGGCAGCGTTAGTCCAGCGTAGGCTCAAGGAGAGCTGCTCGGGGACGTCTCCTGAAGGTTGGGTCCCGGAAATCATATTCTGGGAACTCCGCCACAATTTCGTTTGGGATATTCATAACACTATTATAAAAATTGACAGAGAGCCGATGTGCTTCCCTGGTAAATGAACGGATATCAAAATCCCTCCTAATAACCGTGTTTGCGAGGTATCTATGGGCCCTTCGCATTCTCCTCAGAACCCTGTTTTGGCAGCGCTCAATGAGCAAGATGTTAGATTTAGAAGCCTGGGTCCAGACAGGTGCCGCATAGAGCCGTAGGAAGAATAACTGGCTTGTATAGAAGGATTTTGTTCCTATTTGAGAGATGGTGTCCAAAGAGAAGGGAGCGTAGCGTTTCGACCTTGGAAATCATTTTCTTTTTAATATTGTTTATGTGTGGTTTGAAAGTGAGGCGGCGGTCGAGAGTTACACCCAAGTATTTCACAGAAGTCTCCCAGTTTACTACCGTGTCAGAAATATAAAGACGAGGATTTTTAAAGGAGTGAGAGAAGTAGATAGCTTGACATTTAGAGGGGTTAACTTGGATTTTCCATTTATCGAACCAGGATTCCAGAGCATCAACGTGATTTTGGAATAAGAGAGGAGACAAGGTTAATGTTATGAGAGGTGCAAAGGATAGCCGTGTCGTCCGCATACAACGCGAGAGAAGTGTATTCATTACGGGGAATATCGTTGATATAGAGGGAAAAGAGCGTTGGCCCGAGTAAGCTGCCTTTAGCTACTCCGGCCGTAATAGATTGGAGAGGAAAGTTTTTTGTATGCGAACACAAAGATCTATTGAGGAGATAATTTTGAATAAGATGAATTAAATTAGGAGGAAAGTTAAGGTAAATTAGTTTAAAAATGAGACCAGTGTGAGAGATTTTATCAAATGCTTTTGCAAAGTCGAGAAGAAGGATGCCAGTGGGTCTCTGGTTTTGGAGTCCGCAAGAGGCAAACTCCACAACACGGAGCAACTGGTGTGTGGTAGAGTGTTGGTCTCTGAAGCCAAACTGCTCTGGAATAATTGTATTGTTAGTGAGGAGAAAGTCATTAAGATAGTCAAGGATGACACGTTCAGCAACCTTGGAGAGGGAGCTAAGCAAACTAATCGGGCGATAACTCTCGGGGAAAGTTAAATTAGCACCTGGTTTGGGAATAGGGCAGACGATAGCAGTTTTCCAATTATTGGGGAAGTAAGATAGATTAATGATAGCTTTTATGATGGCAGTAAGATAAATAATATTGTTTGGAAAGTGTTTAATAGCAGTATTAGTAATGTTATCCAAACCAGGTGATTTGCGATTAGGGAGGCTTTTAATAATATTTAAGATGTAAGTGGGATGTAAAGCAAAGTTAGAGGGGGGGGGGTTTAGGAGAGGACAAGAAATCATTAACGGTCTGATTAACAAAACGATCGTGATCCTCGTCCCCAATGTTATCGTTAAGTGAGAATTGATCAGAGTAGCTGACCGCAAGTGCATCAGCTTTTGAGAGGTTATCGAACGCTACGCCGTTGTACCCGTGAATGGGGGGGGGAGTTTTTATTTGAGTTCCTCAGGCGCTTTTGAAGCTTCCATAAGGAGTTATCCTGGGTATTTAAATTAGAGAGAAGCTCAGCCCAACGCTCTTGTCGGGAACGAGATATTTCCCTTCTAACACGGGCCCGAAGAAAATAGAAGTCCTGCCTGCTGTTTGAGTAGCGGTAAATTTGGAATAATTTACGTGCTGCATTACGTTTTTTTATTTTCTGATGTGAGCCGGGAGATCATGAATTTTGGCTTTACTGACGCTGCGGGAGGCAGAATTTGAGGCTTGGACGACAGCGTCAGTCAAATTTTGTACAGCACGGTCGATGTCAGAAGGAGACCGAATATGAGGGAAATACAATTTGGAGCAGGCGAGGTGGTCCTGGAATTGACGCCAATCAGTGAACACTTGGGAATCAAAATTTTGGAGAAAAACATTCAAATTTAGAGTGAGGAGCACGGGAAGGTGATCCGAATCGAATAAGTCCAAGACTTCAATTTCGTGTGAGAAAGGAATGTTTTTCAAGAGCGCAAGATCGATGATAGGTTTACCAGTCGAATAATGAGTAGGGGTGGTAGGGGGAACCAAAGTGATGTCACTGTTTGTGGTGACATAAGCAAGAAGTTTCCTGCCATAAGTGTTCGTACTATAACAATTCCAGGCCCTATTTTGTGCATTGAAGTCACCAGCTACAATGCAACAATCGTGCGAAGAAAAATTTTTGGAGAGGTCACGGGAAGGGAATCCGCTACGGAGCCGAACGTAGGCGGAGGTGATAAGAAATTTATTTTCGCTCGGGCAAGCCATGATAGAAAAGGATTCCAGGTCCTGTGTGACAAGATCGTCGAGCGAGTAGTGGTTAAGGCTATTTTTTACGTGTATAGCAATCCCACCCTGCGGTCCCCCCCTGCGTGAGGGAGGGGGAGAAAGCCTGTCTTTTCTGTACAATCTATAATTACAAATATTAAACCTAGCACTATTTAGCTTGGTCTCTTGAATAAGAACAACATCAATGTCAGAATCTTCCAAAAACTCTAAGCTCAGTAATAGACTTGCCAAGACCATTGGCATTCCAGAACAGAATCCTGCAGGCGGCTTTAGGATGGGTTTGATTAGCCAGAGCTGGGCTGTGGGTCAAAATAATAACATCCTTTGGAAAATATCCACCATTTTATTAATGGGGTCCGCAGGTTCCTTGCAAATATGCATAATGTCTTTAAATAGAGTTATAATGTCAGTTATGGAGTAATTATTAAACATGTCTTTTATGGTTTTGATAATTTCAGCAAAATCAGAGAAACTATTTTCACTAGTATTGAAGCTGTTTGAGTTTTTGTTTGGATTTTCGTGGGCATTTACAGTGGTTTTAATTTGGGTAGCGTTATAAGAGTGAGTTTTTTTGACTAACCTGTTCAGTTTGCGTGCAGTCATTATGGATTTCTTGAGCGCTTTGATTTTGATTTTTATGTTTTTCAAGGGAAATTTTGATTTTGGGAGTAGAGCGAGGTTTAGTATTTAAGTTTGGATATACATGAGGAACAGTAACTTGTGTGATATTAGACGTAGAGGCAGCATTGCTGTCTTCTACGGGTTGAGTAGGAGTATTGTTTCTAGTGATCGCTCTCGCCCCCCCCCCCCATGCAGAGATGGTGGGAAGAGGAGCCGGCACAAAAGTTTTCGTTGAATTTGTGGATTTGGTAGGAGCTTTTTTGCTTTTTTTCAATATTAAGAGGGTGCCTTTCACAGCCCTTATAGTTAGCGGTATGATTACCTGAACAGTTTGCACATAGCAATTTAATAGGATCCCCTCTGACCTTGCAATAACGAGCTTGGTGGTTGCCGCTGCATAGAAGGCACTTAGTTGTGAGGCTGCTGTGCCCGAACTTCTGACAGTTGTAGCACTGTGCAAACCCCACCTGCTTGAAAGGCTGAATAGTAATATTTAGATAATTTTCACAAAACTTGTTTAGGTTATCAATATTTGAAGGTCTTAAGCAGGCCATGAATAGAGGCATAGGTTTTTTGGTTTTTTGTCAGTGAGGTATGCCACCTTTAATGGCTCTACCCCGACCGACTTGAGAGCATCCTCGATGTCAGCTGTGGGTGTATTTGAGGGTAATCCCCTAATAATTTTCTTTGGCCGTTCCGATCTTGGGTCGACAGACCTAACCGGAATTTTGGCCGCAGATAACATTTTTTGAATTTCTCTGTAGTCATCAACACACCGGAACGTCAGATGGATTAAGTTTCCGGCGAGTTGCGAATCAGTGTTTGGGGCTTTAGTCATAACGTTATTTAGAATAGTTTGGTAGTTTTGTCCTACTTCGTAATAAATGTGATATTTTTTGTTACTAACAACATTTTGGGAGGAGGCCTGAGCTTCCATGTCATCAGTTATCATTTAAAGGTTGGGGTTCAATTTCATTATCTAAAGAGACTTCAGGGTTTAGGGCAGCATATTTGTTTGAAACCTGCGTTTCGGGCTCATCGGATCTGTCTTTTAAGAGCTCTAACATTTCGAATTCTAGCCTGATTATTTTCTACATATAATTCGGTATTTAGAACGGCAGTTCAAGATTTTAACAGATCAAAATACTTAACATAGCATACAAAAAATGGTAAAACTAAATAAGCATGTATATCATACAGGTTTGTCATGAGCACATTATATAATACCTGTAAACAGACACTTACCTGGGTTCCTAAGAGCCCGGTCTTGTGAAAATCCTCGTAAAACTGGAAGAAGTTCCAGATTACTTTATAATATTCATATGACGGGTCCACATGGGATTCGAAGTAGCAACGGAGAGCAGAGATTTTGCTCTCGGTAGAGGCATCCGGGTTTTCCATAAATTGGCGAAAGCCATCATCATCGGTGTAATCCTGGTTGTTGGGAACACTATCGGAGACGAGGTGTGCAGCACTGCTTGCACCACAATCTTGATTTGAAACACAGTAATCCTGGGTGTTGGAACATCGTCTTGAGTTGAAGCACAAATTTGATCAGAGTCACTTATATAAATTATATCCAGGGGTGGGTCACGTTCCACGGTGGTATCCATAGAAGCGGGAATTATCACTGTAGCACTCTCCATGTTAGGACTACTTAAGGGGGCAGCGCTTTGTTGAATAGACCTCAGCTGAAGTCTGTTGTTTCGGCGGTAGAGTCTCGTGAACACCGTGGTTCTGAGATCCTAAAACATCCTGACGAAGTTCAGATGTAGGAAGTGCAGTCGTCGACTTATCCTTCGATCTAGAGGGTTTCGGGAACCTTTTCCTGGCCGCGTCAGCCTCAGCTACGTAATCGGCTTCATCCTTGAGAAAACGGTTAGCGTCTTTCCGGGTGGAAACTGCAGGCGGATCGGCGTCTGGCGCCACACTCGGGTGTACGAAAAAACGGTTGCCTGAGCTTTCGCCCGACGGGTCAGCTACACTGGCCCTATCAACCATGTGCAAGCTCAAAAAAGCCCCACAGACTAATCTGACCAAGTGTAACTGTGCACGTGCGAGCAATAAGCGTCAAACAGTAGAAAACGGAGCACATGATAAAAACACGTCAATCGCGCGCGTACGCAAGCGGGAGCAGTAGAATAACACGTCTGTCCACTCTCGTGTCCAGACCGGTTCTCCTGACAGTCTTCTCCGAATGTCTCGGACGACAGCTGATGGCGCGCTCGCATTGAAAGGGTTAGGGGAGAAATACGCAGGCATTTTAAAATAAAATCACTTAATTTAACAAATCAATATAAAATATACAAATACAATATATAAACAATATATACATAATATACAATATATACACAATACTTAACAGCGATAGCCGACTTCCAAGGACGAGGAGTTTAGTTAGTGCTCGTTGACAGAATCTTGAGGCCGTTCTTGAACAGCCTATTCGCCTCATCGAGGACCTCCTTCAGATACTCCAGCCACGCATCTCCTTCCAGTATTTCTTCGATGTGCTCCGCGAAGAACTCCGTGGGCTTCTCCAAGAGCCCCACCTCCCCGTGCAATAACGCCAGTCGCACGACGTCGCACAGCGAACACGTCACCAGGTTGCCCACCAGGAACTGCAGGCAGTGCGCCCTCAAGGCCGGGAAGTCGTATTTGTCGGCCAGGAAGAAGAGAGGGATGGCGCTGTCGGCGGATGGCACCTTCACTACACCCATGTACACGAAATTGAAGAGTCTGAAGACCGCCGGGCCGCAGTCGTCGATGGTGACCACGCCCGAGTAGCAGCTGATGGCACGCTCGAACTGAAAGGGTTTGTCGTATTGCTCGGCCAAAAGTTATTTAATCGGGCGTGATTTAGTTGGGGTCGTACATTAGTTATTTTAGAACGGGGTAGTTGGGTGAGTTTTGTTTGAATTATTTGTTAATAACCCAAAGTTCTGGACGTAGTTAGCAATAATGAACCCCAGCAATAATGATACCCCAGCATCCCCTTTCCATAAGGATGTACTTCATGTCTTCGACCCAATTGCCGTAATTATTTGCATTAAGTTTTTCTATCTGGGCCTGCATTTTCAATTATCTTCACAAAATACACATTAATTAAAAAAACTTCACTTGTCGTCTGTATTTACTATCATTAATACTAAATTTTTGCCCCCCCCCATCTTCGGGGCCACTGGTGTACTCAACTACTTTTCAAAATACAATCTTTAAAAGTTCATAACATTTCAGGCTTTTATTCAGTATTTTTCATGGTCGTATTCCTTCAATAACTCCGCTGGCCCTTAACCATTTATTGTTAGCGTACATGTTAAAAACATGCACGTCAACAATTCTTATAATTTATATTTAAATAGCAGAGTTTAAAATGTGCAGTAAAAGCTATGTTAAAAAAGGTATACGCTAAAACCATTAAAGTTGTTCAAAATAATGTATAGACAAGACATTTTAACAATAACTAAAAGTTTAATAATTTGAAAAACTGGTTAAGAATTAGATAAAAACAATATCAACATCTTTCTTCTTACTAATAATACTGGGGTTTTCTTTAGATCAGTTTTATAACAAACATTATATTTTATCATACTGTGATGGACTATCACAAGCATTAATATATAACTAATACAAAACGTCTTACTCTAGACAGGCTTGATACTTCATCCCAATATTTCATCAGCTCAAGAAGCTTACGATAATGTGTGTATCCTCGATGTCGTGATGCCTTTTCTCGAAAGTGTTCGCCGCTTATATACACTTAACAAAAGCCGATATTCAAATATCGGGTTGATTTACATCACTTCACTTGAAAAATGCTATCGGCTGGTAACTGAAGATTTGTGTTTAATTATGACGTATGGAAGATTGCCAGACATGACGTAATCTAAACGAAACTTACGTGGTTGATTCGGTTTAGTTATTAATTGAATCGCCTTTAACTTGGATCGGCTTAAAAATGGAAATGCAGAATATAACGTCAAACATCGGAAAGACAAGTAATTAATGAATCTTCATATTGGTTCATATTGCTAACAGTTTAGTTAGTGCTCTTCGACAGCACAATGAGGGTGTTCTTGAACAGTCTGTTCGCCTTATCGTGGATCCCCTTCAGATACTCCAGCCACGCAACCCGTTCCAGTATTTTTTCGATGTACTCCGCGAATAACTCCGTGGCCTTCTCCAGGAGCTCCTCCTCCCCGTGCAAGACCGCCAGTCGCACGACATTGCACAGCGAAGACGTCACCAGGTTGCCCACCAGGAACTGGAGGCCATGCGCCCTCATGGAAGTTGTATTTGTCGGCCAAGAAGAGCGGGATGGCGCTTTCGGAGGTCGACACATTTACGGCACCCGTGTACACGAAACAGATGAAGAGTCTGAAGACCGCCGAGCCGCAATCGTCTCATCGGGGACCTCTTTCAGATACTCCAGCCACGCATCCCCTTCCAGTATTTCTTCGATGTACTAAGCGAATAACTCCGTGGCCTTCTCCAGGAGCCCCTCCTCCCCGTGCAAGACCGCCAGTCGCACGACATTGCACAGCGAAGTTGTCACCAGGTTGCCCACAAGGAACTGCAGGCAATGCGCCCTCATGGAAGTTTTATTTGTCGGACAAGAACAGCAGGATGGCGCTTTCGGAGAACGACACATTTAAGACACCCGTGTACACGAAACAGAGGAAGAGTCTGAAGATCGCCGAGCCGCTGTCGTCGATAGTGACCACGCCCGAGTTGCAGCTGATGTCACACTCGTACTGAAAAGACTAGTGGAGGAATACGTAGGCATTTTAAAATTAAATAATTACTTTATTTAACATGTCAATATAAAATATACAAATACAATATATAATCAATATATACATAATATACAGTGTATATATATATATATATATATATATATATACACAAAATACTCAACAGCGATAGCCGACTTTCAAGGAATTTGAGTTTAGTTAATGCTCTTCGACATCACCTTGAGGGTGTTCTTGAACAGTGTTCGCCTTATCGTGGACCTCCTTCAGATACTCCAGCCATGCATCCCCTTCCAGTATTTCTTCGATGTGCTCCGCGAATAACTCCGTGGCCATCTATATACATACACACATATATACATACCTACGTACACCAAAAGAGAAAGAACTTTTATTTACATTTGAAATTTTCAAATTAATATACATATAAAAAGCAATATAATACAATATAATAAGCTTCAATCTTGGTCGATCAATCCTGTGCTAATCAATTGAAGAAGCTCAGGAGATACTCAAATTTCTCTAGCTTTCACTGGATGATTATTCATTTAAATAAAATTCACATTTAAATCACATTTAATATCACATTTAAATAAAAAAACATCCCAGTAAACAAAATTATAAATACAGAGAAACTTTATTAACACATATGTACATATCTTTGTGTTTAAACTAACAATTTTATAAAAATAATTTATTATGAAATAAAAATCTTCATTTATTCACAATCACTTCATTTATGTGGAGGATTATTCACCTGAAATATAAAATAAACTTCATAAAAGTTGTGCATTTCAGTATCAAAGTTGATTTTAATCTTCATATAGTGAAATTTTATGTGTATTATCTACATGATAGAACATAAAATTTAACTAATACTTAGCACCAATGACTGTAAGGATTCACAGAAATCTAACTACAATTTATAATACTCCAGAGCATTACTTATTAATACTTTTCTTCACACAATTTTTTAGAGAAATGCATATGTTTAAATGACTTACACAGAGGCTATACATTAAAACTCTTCATTTGATCAGCAAAAAAAAAAATATTTTATACTCAGGTCTCCAACATGATTTGGCAACTAAACAAAACTTGCACTCTCGATTTTATTGATCATCCTGAAATAAAATTTAAAAAATGATTTAGGAGCAACAGTATCATAATCTAATTATAAGCAAATATTATAGTTTAGAATATAATTTAAATTACAATATTAAATAATGCTCTTAGAACATATATTACTACTATTTCTGCTACATAAAAATACCTAATTTTGTCCCAAAGCAGTAAAAATCTAAATACATTAACAAAAGAATTTCTTTGCACTTTAAGCAAACTAAAAATTTTGCTATCAACATCCTGATGTATATTATAGTAAATTAATAAAACCATGATACTCCATCGTTTTAGTTATAAACTGGCTGATATATGTTCTATATACAGAATCACAAAACACTTTCACTCGACACCCACATATATTGCAATTTGGAAGAAAACATTTAACCATATAAAAATAACACAATAAGAGTAACTGTGCATGGAGTATTAAATAAAGACTGATAGAAGCTAAATTATAAGAAATTAGGAAACTTCCTTGTACAGTATCGTCAATAACTCCTACATATCTCCTTCCCTTCGGATGCCATCCTGAAATGAGCGTGTTCGGTTTAAGCCAATCACAATAGCCTTCGCAGCGGGAAAAAAACGGCTAATACTCTTACAGCCCTGCGAGATATGCTCGTAAAGTTCGAAACCGTACCTGTTTTGAGAAAATGTTGAAAAATTGGGAACCTGCAGTTTTTCCGAGCTGTTCGACCCATACTTGTGTTTTGGTAACCCACGCAAAACAGCATCTCATTTTTAGTGTGTGTTCGCCTCATCGGGGACATCCTTCAGATACTCCAGCCACGCATCCCCTTCCAGTATTTTTTCAATGTGCTCCGCGAAGAACTCCGTGGCCTTCTCCAGGAGCCCCTCCTCCCCGTGCAATAACGCCAGTCGCACGAAGTCCCACGGCGAAGACTTCAACAGGTTGCCCACCAGGAAATGCAGGCAGTGCGCAATCAAGGCCGGGAAGTCATATTTGTAGGCCAGGAAGAAGAGCGGGATGGCGTTGTCGGCTGACGGCACATTCACGACACCCGTGTACACGAAACAGAGGAAGAGCCTGAAGACCGCCGTGCCGTAGTCGTCGATGGTGACCACGCCCTAGTTGAAAATGATGGTACGCTCGCACTGAGAGGGCTAGTGGAGGAATACGTAGGCATTTTAAAATTAAATAATTACTTTGTTAACATGTCAATATAAAATATACAAATACAATATATAAACAATATGCTATATATATATATATATATATATATATATATATATATATACAAACACACACACACACACACACAATACTCAACAGCGATAGCAGACTTCCAAGTACGAGGAGATAGTGCTCGTCGACAGCACCTTGAGGCCGTTCTTGAACAGCCTGTTCGCTTCATCAGGGACCTCCTTTAGATATTCCAGCCACGCATCGTCTTCCAGTATTTTTTTGATTTGCTCCACAAAGAACTCAGTGGCCTTCTCCGCGAGCCCCTCCTGCCCGTGCAAGACTGCCAGTCGCACCAAGTTCCACACTGAAGAATTCTCCAGATTTCCCACCAGGAACTGCAGGCCGCCATCAAGGCCTGGCAGTGCGCCCTCAAGGCCTGGAAGTCGTATTTGTCGGCCAAGTAGAAGAGCGGGATGTCGTTGTCGGCGGACGGCACATTCACGACGCGTGTCTACACGAAACGGAGGAAGCGCCTGAAGACCGCTGGGCCGCAGTCGTCGATGGTGACCACGCCCGAATTGCAGCTGATGGCAAACTCGCACTGAAAGGGCTATTGGAGTAATACGCAGGCAATTTAAATTAAATAATTACTTTATTTAACAAGTCAATATAAAATATACAAATACAATATATAAACAATATAGACATAATATACTATATATATACTATATATATACAATACTCAACAGCTATAGCCGACTTCCAAGGACTAGGAGTTTTGTTAGTGCTCGTCGACAGAATCTTGAGGCCGTTCTTGAGCAGCCTATTCGCCTCATCTTTGACTTCCTTCAGATACTCCAGCCACGCATCCCCTTCCAGTATTTCTTCGATGTGATCCGCGAATAACTCCGTGGCTTTCTCCAGGAGCAAGTTCTCCCCGTGCAAGACCGCCAGTCGCACGACGTCACCAGGTTGCTCACCAGGATCAGCTGGCAGTGCACCCTCGAGGCCTGAAAGTCGTATTTGTCGGCCACGTAGAAGAGCGGGATGGCGCTGTCGGCGGACGGCACCTTCACGACACCCGTGTACACGAAACAGAGGAAGAGCATGAAGACCGCCGGGCCGCAGTCGTCGATGGTGCACGCCAGAGTTGCAGCTGATGGCACGCTCGCACTGAAAGGGCTAGTGGGGGAATACGCAGGCATTTTAAAATTAAATAATTACTTTATTTAACAAGTCTATATAAAATATACAAATATAATATATAAACAATATATACATAATATACAATGTTTATACACAATACTTAACAGCAATAGCCGACTTCCAAGGACTTGGAGTTTCGTTAGTTCTCGTCGACAGAATCTTGATGCCGTTCTTGAACAGCCTGTTCGCCTCATCGGGTACCTTCTTCAGATACTTCAGCCCCGCATCACTTTCCCGTATTTCTTCGATGTGCTCCATGTAGAACTCCTTGGCTTTTCCCAAGAGCTCCTCGTCCCCGTGCAAGACCGCAAGTTGCAAAGCGAAGACGTTACCAGGTTGCCCACCAGGAACTGCAGGCAGTGCGCCCTCAAGGCCTGGAATTCGTATATGTTGGGCAAGAAGATCGGGATGGCGCTGTCGGCGGTTGGGACCTTCACGACACCTGTGTACACGAAACAGAGGAATATCCTGAAGACCGCCGGTCTGCAGTCGTAGATGGTGACCACGCCTAGAGTTTCAGCTTATGCCACGCTCGCACGGAAAGCTCGAAGAGGAAGGCTGCTTTGAGCGTACTGCAAGTTTTCCCGCGCGCAATCCCGTAGCACTCCAAGTGTAAAGGGCGTGTAAAGTTTGTACGTGTAAAGGGCGTTAATGTCAACTTGCAGCACACTGGTACTAATGTACGAGCTGACCGTGCCCTGAATACTTAATCCTCCTACCGATAATTTTTACGTGATTTTTAATAAGCGATGTCCCATAATGACTTCGTTATTTTAATATTGTCACAAGTACTTCTTATGGCGCGTGCGAATCATAAGTAAGCTAATCATTCGAAAATTTAGGAGCAAATTATGAAAACGCAAACTTGCGAATACCAGCCTTTTATTATCGACCTCTATGCGTCTGCCTTACACATCAAGACACAAAATATTAACAACATACGCATAAGAACTTAAGCTTCTTTTCGTAAAAGAATGTTAATTTTTGTAGAAGTATCCAAGAAGTGGTCATTCGTATTATTCGGATCAGGATTCTGAGGAGGCTGACTTAATCCTCAGATCGGAAAAATCCACTCTAGCACATTATGTACTGCAATGCTCTTTTAAGAACTTAGGAAATGTTTCCTACTTGAACACAGGTGTTCACAGTGAACACATTTGAATATTACCTTCAATGATGCAGGTAATATTCAAAAGCTCAGCAAAGGTAACGGACGTCCATGGGGATTTTTTGTGTTGAGTTGCGCCTCATACTTCAGATATCAATCACTGCTATTGATTAAACATCATTCTTAGGAATATGTAGCAATAATTAGCTCGCCTTCTCAGACTTTACAGATGAATTTTCTAAGAGTCAGTAGAGTTGCGTAAAAAATATGTACAGATAATAAAAAGAATCGGTTCACTAATTAGTGTGAATAGCATACTTTTATGCATTTTACGTACATTTATATCATTTCTAATAATGCACTAGATGCCTTAAAAAACTAGAGCAAAAAAATTACATCAGAAACATTGATGACAGCACACTTCTAAGGGTTCGAAAAATTCAACAATACAGATTCTAATTATGTAGATACCTACGTTTATACGCTTGTGTACTCAATTATACCGTTTTTATGGGAGATTTTTCGTTGAAATGAGTAAATTTATAAATGTTACATTAAAGACGCATTTCAAAGTACAGTTTAAAAAAATAAACCCCTTTAAAGAGATGATTATAGTTTTGGACTTGTTCATAGTAGATTCTAGAGTGAATTGTAAAATTCAGGGGAGAAAGCTCCTCAGAAAGTTTTGCAAAACGAAAATTTGCATAGATTTTAAATTTTTATAGTGAAACATAATTTTCAATAACAGTTTCCACGTCTTGTAATTGTCTTGTGTCAGCGATATTACAATTTCAAAAGGAATGTAAAAATAAAATTTCATATTTATTATTCACAACTGAAGGAATAATTTTCTGAAAATTGTCCGTTGTAACAGGTTCTCCAGGCCTTAAAACTAGATGCCTTAAACTAGAGCAAAAAATTTAATCAGAAATATTGATGACAGCACACTTCTAATGGTTCGAAAATTCAACAATACAGTTTCTAATAATGTAGATACCTACGTTTATACGATTGTGTACTCAATTATACCGTTTTATGGGAGATTTTTGGTTGAAATGAGTAAATTTATAAATGTTACATTGAAGACACATTTCAAAGTACAGATTAAAAAAACCTTTTAAATGATAATTATCGTTTTGGACGTATTCATAGTAGGTTATAGAGGGAATTATAGAATTCAGAGAAGATAGCTCAGAGATAATAGCCTCAGAAAGTTTTGAAAGTCGAAAATTTGTATAGTTTTTAAATTGTTATACCGAAACTTAATTTTCAATAAAAAAAATTCACGTTATGTAATTGTCTTGTATCAGCGATATTACAATTTCGAACTTAATGGTAAAATAAAATTTCTTATGTTACTCACTGCAGGAACAATTTTGTACAAATTGGATTTTGTAAGAGGTTGTCCAGGATCAAAACCCAGCCTCTCTTGAACATAGGGAATCTCTTCAGGAATCAGATCCGTGGAATTCTTTGAGACGAACTTTCCACTGGTATTATTGTCCACACTGGTATTGTCTTTGTAACAAACTTGCACTTGGTTGTACTATCCATGCGACAGAACCATGAACTTGAACATAGGGAATCTCTTCAGGAATCAGATCCGTGGATTTCTTTGAGACGAACTTTCCACTGGTATTGTCCATACTGGTATTGTCTTTGTAACAAACTTGCACTTGGTTGTACTATCCATGCGACAGAACCATGAACTTGAACATAGGGAATCTCTTCAGGAATCAGATCCGTGGATTTCTTTGAGACGAACTTGCCACTGGTATTATTGTCCACACTGGTATTATTGTCTTTGTAACAAACTTGCACTTGGTTGTACTATCCATGCGACAGAACCAGCTTGAATTCGATACATTTGAAAATTTTTCATTACGAATTAAGTTTGGAGAGAAAACTGTCAAAATGGCGAAAATATCGTATATGTTGGCCAAGAAGATCGGGATGGCGCTGTCGGCGGATGGGACCGTCACGATACCCGTGTACACGAAACAGAGGAATATCCTGAAGACCGCCGGTCTGCAGTCGTAGATGGTGACCACGCCTAGAGTTTCAGCTTATGGCACGCTCGCACGGAAAGCTGCTTTGAGCGTACTGCAAGTTTCCCCGCGCGCAATCCCGTCCGGTCCCAGCACTCTAAGGGTGTACGTATAAAGGGCGTTAATGTCAACTTGCAGCACACTGGTACTAATGTACGACCTGACCGTGCCCTGAATACTTAATCCTCCTACCGATAATTTTTACGTGACTTTTAATAAGCGATGTCCCATAATAATGACTTCGTTTTTTAATATTGTCACAAGTACTTCTTATGGCGCGTGCGAATCGTAAGTAAGCTAATCATTCGAAAATTTAGGAGCAAATTGTAAAAACGCAAACTTGCGAATACCAGCCTTTTATTATCGACCTCTAAGCGTCTGCCTTGCACATCAAGACTCAAAATATTAACAACATACGCATAAGAACTTAAGCTTCTTTTCGTAAAAGAATGTTAATTTTTGTAGAAGTATCCAAGAAGTGGTCATTCGTATTATTCGGATCATGATTCTGAGGAAGCTGACTTAACCTTTAATCCTCAGTTCGGAAAAATCCACTCTAGCACATTATGTACTGCAATGCTCTTTTAAGAACTTAGGACATGTTTCCTACTTTCCTCTAATCAATGCAGATGAACACAGGTGTTCACAGTGAACACATATGAATATTACCTGCAATGATGCAGGTAATATTCAAAAGCTCAGCAAAGATAACGGACGTCCATGGGGGATTTTTTTTGTTGAGTTGCGCCTCATACTTCAAATATCAATCACTGCTATTGATTAAACATCATTCTTAGGAATATGCAGCAATAATTAGCTCGCCTTCTCAGACTTTACAGATGAATTTTCTAAGAGTCAGTAGAGTTGCGTAAAAAATATGTACAGATAATAAAAAGAATCGGTTCACTAATTAGTGTTAATAGCATACTTTTAAGCATTTTACGTACATTTGTACTATATCTAATAATCCACTAGATGCCTTAAAAAAACTAGAGCAAAAAATTTCATCAGAAACATTGATGACAGCACACTTCTAAGGGTTCGAAAATTCAACAATACAGTTTGTAATAATGTAGATACCTACGTTTACACGATTGAGTACTCAATTATACCGTTTTTATGGGAGATTTTTGGCTGAAATGCGTAAATTTGTTACATTAAAGACCCATTTCAAAGTAGTTTAAAAAATAAACCCCTTTAAAGAGATAATTATAGTTTTGGACTTATTCATAGTAGATTCTAGAGTGAATTGTAAAATTCAGGGGAGAAAGCTCCTCAGAAAGTTTTGCAAAACGAAAATTTGCATAGATTTTAAATTTTTATAGTGAAACATAATTTTCAATAACAGTTTCCACGTCTTGTAATTGTCTTGTGTCAGCGATATTACAATTTCAAAAGGAATGTAAAAATAAAATTTCATATTTATTATTCACAACTGAAGGAATAATTTTCTGAAAATTGTCCGTTGTAACAGGTTCTCCAGGCCTTAAAACTAGATGCCTTAAACTAGAGCAAAAAATTTAATCAGAAATATTGATGACAGCACACTTCTAAGGGTTCGAAAAATTCAACAATACAGATTCTAATTATGTAGATACCTACGTTTATACGCTTGTGTACTCAATTATACCGTTTTTATGGGAGATTTTTCGTTGAAATGAGTAAATTTATAAATGTTACATTAAAGACGCATTTCAAAGTACAGTTTAAAAAAATAAACCCCTTTAAAGAGATGATTATAGTTTTGGACTTGTTCATAGTAGATTCTAGAGTGAATTGTAAAATTCAGGGGAGAAAGCTCCTCAGAAAGTTTTGCAAAACGAAAATTTGCATAGATTTTAAATTTTTATAGTGAAACATAATTTTCAATAACAGTTTCCACGTCTTGTAATTGTCTTGTGTCAGCGATATTACAATTTCAAAAGGAATGTAAAAATAAAATTTCATATTTATTATTCACAACTGAAGGAATAATTTTCTGAAAATTGTCCGTTGTAACAGGTTCTCCAGGCCTTAAAACTAGATGCCTTAAACTAGAGCAAAAAATTTAATCAGAAATATTGATGACAGCACACTTCTAATGGTTCGAAAATTCAACAATACAGTTTCTAATAATGTAGATACCTACGTTTATACGATTGTGTACTCAATTATACCGTTTTATGGGAGATTTTTGGTTGAAATGAGTAAATTTATAAATGTTACATTGAAGACACATTTCAAAGTACAGATTAAAAAAACCTTTTAAATGATAATTATCGTTTTGGACGTATTCATAGTAGGTTATAGAGGGAATTATAGAATTCAGAGAAGATAGCTCAGAGATAATAGCCTCAGAAAGTTTTGAAAGTCGAAAATTTGTATAGTTTTTAAATTGTTATACCGAAACTTAATTTTCAATAAAAAAAATTCACGTTATGTAATTGTCTTGTATCAGCGATATTACAATTTCGAACTTAATGGTAAAATAAAATTTCTTATGTTACTCACTGCAGGAACAATTTTGTACAAATTGGATTTTGTAAGAGGTTGTCCAGGATCAAAACCCAGCCTCTCTTGAACATAGGGAATCTCTTCAGGAATCAGATCCGTGGACTTCTTTGAGACGAACTTTCCACTGGTATTATTGTCCACACTGGTATTGTCTTTGTAACAAACTTGCACTTGGTTGTACTATCCATGCGACAGAACCATGAACTTGAACATAGGGAATCTCTTCAGGAATCAGATCCGTGGACTTTTTTGAGACGAACTTTCCACTGGTATTGTCCATACTGGTATTGTCTTTGTAACAAACTTGCACTTGGTTGTACTATCCATGCGACAGAACCATGAACTTGAACATAGGGAATCTCTTCAGGAATCAGATCCGTGGACTTCTTTGAGACGAACTTGCCACTGGTATTATTGTCCACACTGGTATTATTGTCTTTGTAACAAACATGCACTTGGTTGTACTATCCATGCGACAGAACCAGCTTGAATTCGATACATTTGAAAATTTTTCATTACGAATTAAGTTTGGAGAGAAAACTGTCAAAATGGCGAAAATATCGTATATGTTGGCCAAGAAGATCGGGATGGCGCTGTCGGCGGATGGGACCGTCACGATACCCGTGTACACGAAACAGAGGAATATCCTGAAGACCGCCGGTCTGCAGTCGTAGATGGTGACCACGCCTAGAGTTTCAGCTTATGGCACGCTCGCACGGAAAGCTGCTTTGAGAGTACTGCAAGTTTTCCCGCGCGCAATCCCGTCCGGTCCCAGCACTCTAAGGGTGTACGTGTAAAGGGCGTTAATGTAAACTTGCAGCACACTGGTACTAATGTACGAGCTGACCGTGCCCTGAATACTTAATCCTCCTACCGATAATTTTTACGTGACTTTTAATAAGCGATGTCCCATAATGACTTCGTTTTTTTAATATTGTCACAAGTACTTCTTATGGCGCGTGCGAATCTTAAGTAAGCTAATCATTCGAAAATTTAGGAGCAAATTGTAAAAACGCAAACTTGCGAATACCAGCCTTTTATTATCGACCTCTAAGCGTCTGCCTTGCACATCAAGACTCAAAATATTAACAACATACGCATAAGAACTTAAGCTTCTTTTCGTAAAAGAATGTTAATTTTTGTAGAAGTATCCAAGAAGTGGTCATTCGTATTATTCGGATCATGATTCTGAGGAGGCTGACTTAACCTTTAATCCTCAGTTCGGAAAAATCCACTCTAGCACATTATGTACTGCAATGCTCTTTTGAGAACTTAGGAAATGTTTCCTACTTTCCTCTAATCAATGCAGATGAACACAGGTGTTCACAGTGAACACATATGAATATTACCTGCAATGATGCAGGTAATATTCAAAAGCTCAGCAAAGGTAACGGACGTCCATGGGGGATTTTTTTGTTGAGTTGCGCCTCATACTTCAAATATCAATCACTGCTATTGATTAAACATCATTCTTAGGAATATGCAGCAATAATTAGCTCGCCTTCTCAGACTTTACAGATGAATTTTCTAAGAGTCAGTAGAGTTACGTAAAAAATATGTACAGATAATAAAAAGAATCGGTTCACTAATTAGTGTTAATAGCATACTTTTAAGCATTTTACGTACATTTATACCATATTTAATAATCCACTAGATGCCTTAAAAAAACTAGAGCAAAAAATTTCATCAGAAACATTGATGACAGCACACTTCTAAGGGTTCGAAAAATTCAACAATACAGATTCTAATAATGTAGATACCTACGTTTACACGATTGAGTACTCAATTATACCGTTTTTATGGGAGATTTTTGGCTGAAATGCGTAAATTTGTTACATTAAAGACCCATTTCAAAGTAGTTTAAAAAATAAACCCCTTTAAAGAGATAATTATAGTTTTGGACTTATTCATAGTAGATTCTAGAGTGAATTGCAAAATTCAGGGGAGAAAGCTCCTCAAATTTTTGCAAGACGAAAATTTGCATAGATTTTACATTTTTATAGAGAAACATAATTTTCAATAACAAAGTTTCCACGTCTTGTAATTGTCTTGTGTCAGAGATATTACAATTTCAAAAGGAATGTAAAAATAAAATTTCATATTTATTACTCACAACTGAAGGAATAATTTTCTGAAAATTGTCCGTTGTAACAGGTTCTCCAGGCCTTAAAACTAGATGCCTTAAACTAGAGCAAAAAATTTAATCAGAAATATTGATGACAGCACACTTCTAAGGGTTCGAAAAATTCAACAATACAGATTCTAATTATGTAGATACCTACGTTTATACGCTTGTGTACTCAATTATACCGTTTTTATGGGAGATTTTTCGTTGAAATGAGTAAATTTATAAATGTTACATTAAAGACGCATTTCAAAGTACAGTTTAAAAAAATAAACCCCTTTAAAGAGATGATTATAGTTTTGGACTTGTTCATAGTAGATTCTAGAGTGAATTGTAAAATTCAGGGGAGAAAGCTCCTCAGAAAGTTTTGCAAAACGAAAATTTGCATAGATTTTAAATTTTTATAGTGAAACATAATTTTCAATAACAGTTTCCACGTCTTGTAATTGTCTTGTGTCAGCGATATTACAATTTCAAAAGGAATGTAAAAATAAAATTTCATATTTATTATTCACAACTGAAGGAATAATTTTCTGAAAATTGTCCGTTGTAACAGGTTCTCCAGGCCTTAAAACTAGATGCCTTAAACTAGAGCAAAAAATTTAATCAGAAATATTGATGACAGCACACTTCTAAGGGTTCGAAAAATTCAACAATACAGATTCTAATTATGTAGATACCTACGTTTATACGCTTGTGTACTCAATTATACCGTTTTTATGGGAGATTTTTCGTTGAAATGAGTAAATTTATAAATGTTACATTAAAGACGCATTTCAAAGTACAGTTTAAAAAATAAACCCCTTTAAAGAGATGATTATAGTTTTGGACTTGTTCATAGTAGATTCTAGAGTGAATTGTAAAATTCAGGGGAGAAAGCTCCTCAGAAAGTTTTGCAAAACGAAAATTTGCATAGATTTTAAATTTTTATAGTGAAACATAATTTTCAATAACAGTTTCCACGTCTTGTAATTGTCTTGTGTCAGCGATATTACAATTTCAAAAGGAATGTAAAAATAAAATTTCATATTTATTATTCACAACTGAAGGAATAATTTTCTGAAAATTGTCCGTTGTAACAGGTTCTCCAGGCCTTAAAACTAGATGCCTTAAACTAGAGCAAAAAATTTAATCAGAAATATTGATGACAGCACACTTCTAATGGTTCGAAAATTCAACAATACAGTTTCTAATAATGTAGATACCTACGTTTATACGATTGTGTACTCAATTATACCGTTTTATGGGAGATTTTTGGTTGAAATGAGTAAATTTATAAATGTTACATTGAAGACACATTTCAAAGTACAGATTAAAAAAACCTTTTAAATGATAATTATCGTTTTGGACGTATTCATAGTAGGTTATAGAGGGAATTATAGAATTCAGAGAAGATAGCTCAGAGATAATAGCCTCAGAAAGTTTTGAAAGTCGAAAATTTGTATAGATTTTAAATTGTTATACCGAAACTTAATTTTCAATAAAAAAAAATTCACGTTATGTAATTGTCTTGTATCAGCGATATTACAATTTCGAACTTAATGGTAAAATAAAATTTCTTATGTTACTCACTGGAGGAACAATTTTGTACAAATTGGATTTTGTAAGAGGTTGTCCAGGATCAAAACCCAGCCTCTCTTGAACATAGGGAATCTCTTCAGGAATCAGATCCGTGGACTTCTTTGAGACGAACTTTCCACTGGTATTATTGTCCACACTGGTATTGTCTATGTAACAAACTTGCACTTGGTTGTACTATCCATGCGACAGAACCATGAACTTGAACATGGGGAATCTCTTCAGGAATCAGATCCGTGGACTTTTTTGAGACGAACTTTCCACTGGTATTGTCCATACTGGTATTGTCTTTGTAACAAACTTGCACTTGGTTGTACTATCCATGCGACAGAACCATGAACTTGAACATAGGGAATCTCTTCAGGAATCAGATCCGTGGACTTCTTTGAGACGAACTTGCCACTGGTATTATTGTCCACACTGGTATTATTGTCTTTGTAACAAACATGCACTTGGTTGTACTATCCATGCGACAGAACCAGCTTGAATTCGATACATTTGAAAATTTTTCATTACGAATTAAGTTTGGAGAGAAAACTGTCAAAATGGCGAAAATATCGTATATGTTGGCCAAGAAGATCGGGATGGCGCTGTCGGCGGATGGGACCGTCACGATACCCGTGTACACGAAACAGAGGAATATCCTGAAGACCGCCGGTCTGCAGTCGTAGATGGTGACCACGCCTAGAGTTTCAGCTTATGGCACGCTCGCACGGAAAGCTGCTTTGAGAGTACTGCAAGTTTTCCCGCGCGCAATCCCGTCCGGTCCCAGCACTCTAAGGGTGTACGTGTAAAGGGCGTTAATGTAAACTTGCAGCACACTGGTACTAATGTACGAGCTGACCGTGCCCTGAATACTTAATCCTCCTACCGATAATTTTTACGTGACTTTTAATAAGCGATGTCCCATAATGACTTCGTTTTTTTAATATTGTCACAAGTACTTCTTATGGCGCGTGCGAATCTTAAGTAAGCTAATCATTCGAAAATTTAGGAGCAAATTGTAAAAACGCAAACTTGCGAATACCAGCCTTTTATTATCGACCTCTAAGCGTCTGCCTTGCACATCAAGACTCAAAATATTAACAACATACGCATAAGAACTTAAGTTTCTTTTGTAAAAGAATGTTAATTTTTGTAGAAGTATCCAAGAAGTGGTCATTCGTATTATTCGGATCATGATTCTGAGGAGGCTGACTTAACCTTTAATCCTCAGTTCGGAAAAATCCACTCTAGCACATTATGTACTGCAATGCTCTTTTGAGAACTTAGGAAATGTTTCCTACTTTCCTCTAATCAATGCAGATGAACACAGGTGTTCACAGTGAACACATATGAATATTACCTGCAATGATGCAGGTAATATTCAAAAGCTCAGCAAAGATAACGGACGTCCATGGGGGATTTTTTTGTTGAGTTGCGCCTCATACTTCAAATATCAATCACTGCTATTGATTAAACATCATTCTTAGGAATATGCAGCAATAATTAGCTCGCCTTCTCAGACTTTACAGATGAATTTTCTAAGAGTCAGTAGAGTTGCGTAAAAAATATGTACAGATAATAAAAAGAATCGGTTCACTAATTAGTGTTAATAGCATACTTTTAAGCATTTTACGTACATTTATACCATATTTAATAATCCACTAGATGCCTTAAAAAAACTAGAGCAAAAAATTTCATCAGAAACATTGATGACAGCACACTTCTAAGGGTTCGAAAATTCAACAATACAGTTTGTAATAATGTAGATACCTACGTTTACACGATTGAGTACTCAATTATACCGTTTTTATGGGAGATTTTTGGCTGAAATGCGTAAATTTGTTACATTAAAGACCCATTTCAAAGTAGTTTAAAAAATAAACCCCTTTAAAGAGATAATTATAGTTTTGGACTTATTCATAGTAGATTCTAGAGTGAATTGCAAAATTCAGGGGAGAAAGCTCCTCAAATTTTTGCAAGACGAAAATTTGCATAGATTTTACATTTTTATAGAGAAACATAATTTTCAATAACAAAGTTTCCACGTCTTGTAATTGTCTTGTGTCAGAGATATTACAATTTCAAAAGGAATGTAAAAATAAAATTTCATATTTATTACTCACAACTGAAGGAATAATTTTCTGAAAATTGTCCGTTGTAACAGGTTCTCCAGGCCTTAAAACTAGATGCCTTAAACTAGAGCAAAAAATTTAATCAGAAATATTGATGACAGCACACTTCTAAGGGTTCGAAAAATTCAACAATACAGATTCTAATTATGTAGATACCTACGTTTATACGCTTGTGTACTCAATTATACCGTTTTTATGGGAGATTTTTCGTTGAAATGAGTAAATTTATAAATGTTACATTAAAGACGCATTTCAAAGTACAGTTTAAAAAAATAAACCCCTTTAAAGAGATGATTATAGTTTTGGACTTGTTCATAGTAGATTCTAGAGTGAATTGTAAAATTCAGGGGAGAAAGCTCCTCAGAAAGTTTTGCAAAACGAAAATTTGCATAGATTTTAAATTTTTATAGTGAAACATAATTTTCAATAACAGTTTCCACGTCTTGTAATTGTCTTGTGTCAGCGATATTACAATTTCAAAAGGAATGTAAAAATAAAATTTCATATTTATTATTCACAACTGAAGGAATAATTTTCTGAAAATTGTCCGTTGTAACAGGTTCTCCAGGCCTTAAAACTAGATGCCTTAAACTAGAGCAAAAAATTTAATCAGAAATATTGATGACAGCACACTTCTAATGGTTCGAAAATTCAACAATACAGTTTCTAATAATGTAGATACCTACGTTTATACGATTGTGTACTCAATTATACCGTTTTATGGGAGATTTTTGGTTGAAATGAGTAAATTTATAAATGTTACATTGAAGACACATTTCAAAGTACAGATTAAAAAAACCTTTTAAATGATAATTATCGTTTTGGACGTATTCATAGTAGGTTATAGAGGGAATTATAGAATTCAGAGAAGATAGCTCAGAGATAATAGCCTCAGAAAGTTTTGAAAGTCGAAAATTTGTATAGTTTTTAAATTGTTATACCGAAACTTAATTTTCAATAAAAAAAATTCACGTTATGTAATTGTCTTGTATCAGCGATATTACAATTTCGAACTTAATGGTAAAATAAAATTTCTTATGTTACTCACTGCAGGAACAATTTTGTACAAATTGAATTTTGTAAGAGGTTGTCCAGGATCAAAACCCAGCCTCTCTTGAACATAGGGAATCTCTTCAGGAATCAGATCCGTGGACTTCTTTGAGACGAACTTTCCACTGGTATTATTGTCCACACTGGTATTGTCTTTGTAACAAACTTGCACTTGGTTGTACTATCCATGCGACAGAACCATGAACTTGAACATAGGGAATCTCTTCAGGAATCAGATCCGTGGACTTTTTTGAGACGAACTTTCCACTGGTATTGTCCATACTGGTATTGTCTTTGTAACAAACTTGCACTTGGTTGTACTATCCATGCGACAGAACCATGAACTTGAACATAGGGAATCTCTTCAGGAATCAGATCCGTGGACTTCTTTGAGACGAACTTGCCACTGGTATTATTGTCCACACTGGTATTATTGTCTTTGTAACAAACATGCACTTGGTTGTACTATCCATGCGACAGAACCAGCTTGAATTCGATACATTTGAAAATTTTTCATTACGAATTAAGTTTGGAGAGAAAACTGTCAAAATGGCGAAAATATCGTATATGTTGGCCAAGAAGATCGGGATGGCGCTGTCGGCGGATGGGACCGTCACGATACCCGTGTACACGAAACAGAGGAATATCCTGAAGACCGCCGGTCTGCAGTCGTAGATGGTGACCACGCCTAGAGTTTCAGCTTATGGCACGCTCGCACGGAAAGCTGCTTTGAGAGTACTGCAAGTTTTCCCGCGCGCAATCCCGTCCGGTCCCAGCACTCTAAGGGTGTACGTGTAAAGGGCGTTAATGTAAACTTGCAGCACACTGGTACTAATGTACGAGCTGACCGTGCCCTGAATACTTAATCCTCCTACCGATAATTTTTACGTGACTTTTAATAAGCGATGTCCCATAATGACTTCGTTTTTTTAATATTGTCACAAGTACTTCTTATGGCGCGTGCGAATCTTAAGTAAGCTAATCATTCGAAAATTTAGGAGCAAATTGTAAAAACGCAAACTTGCGAATACCAGCCTTTTATTATCGACCTCTAAGCGTCTGCCTTGCACATCAAGACTCAAAATATTAACAACATACGCATAAGAACTTAAGTTTCTTTTGTAAAAGAATGTTAATTTTTGTAGAAGTATCCAAGAAGTGGTCATTCGTATTATTCGGATCATGATTCTGAGGAGGCTGACTTAACCTTTAATCCTCAGTTCGGAAAAATCCACTCTAGCACATTATGTACTGCAATGCTCTTTTGAGAACTTAGGAAATGTTTCCTACTTTCCTCTAATCAATGCAGATGAACACAGGTGTTCACAGTGAACACATATGAATATTACCTGCAATGATGCAGGTAATATTCAAAAGCTCAGCAAAGATAACGGACGTCCATGGGGGATTTTTTTGTTGAGTTGCGCCTCATACTTCAAATATCAATCACTGCTATTGATTAAACATCATTCTTAGGAATATGCAGCAATAATTAGCTCGCCTTCTCAGACTTTACAGATGAATTTTCTAAGAGTCAGTAGAGTTGCGTAAAAAATATGTACAGATAATAAAAAGAATCGGTTCACTAATTAGTGTTAATAGCATACTTTTAAGCATTTTACGTACATTTATACCATATTTAATAATCCACTAGATGCCTTAAAAAAACTAGAGCAAAAAATTTCATCAGAAACATTGATGACAGCACACTTCTAAGGGTTCGAAAATTCAACAATACAGTTTGTAATAATGTAGATACCTACGTTTACACGATTGAGTACTCAATTATACCGTTTTTATGGGAGATTTTTGGCTGAAATGCGTAAATTTGTTACATTAAAGACCCATTTCAAAGTAGTTTAAAAAAATAAACCCCTTTAAAGAGATAATTATAGTTTTGGACTTATTCATAGTAGATTCTAGAGTGAATTGCAAAATTCAGGGGAGAAAGCTCCTCAAATTTTTGCAAGACGAAAATTTGCATAGATTTTACATTTTTATAGAGAAACATAATTTTCAATAACAAAGTTTCCACGTCTTGTAATTGTCTTGTGTCAGAGATATTACAATTTCAAAAGGAATGTAAAAATAAAATTTCATATTTATTACTCACAACTGAAGGAATAATTTTCTGAAAATTGTCCGTTGTAACAGGTTCTCCAGGCCTTAAAACTAGATGCCTTAAACTAGAGCAAAAAATTTAATCAGAAATATTGATGACAGCACACTTCTAAGGGTTCGAAAAATTCAACAATACAGATTCTAATTATGTAGATACCTACGTTTATACGCTTGTGTACTCAATTATACCGTTTTTATGGGAGATTTTTCGTTGAAATGAGTAAATTTATAAATGTTACATTAAAGACGCATTTCAAAGTACAGTTTAAAAAAATAAACCCCTTTAAAGAGATGATTATAGTTTTGGACTTGTTCATAGTAGATTCTAGAGTGAATTGTAAAATTCAGGGGAGAAAGCTCCTCAGAAAGTTTTGCAAAACGAAAATTTGCATAGATTTTAAATTTTTATAGTGAAACATAATTTTCAATAACAGTTTCCACGTCTTGTAATTGTCTTGTGTCAGCGATATTACAATTTCAAAAGGAATGTAAAAATAAAATTTCATATTTATTATTCACAACTGAAGGAATAATTTTCTGAAAATTGTCCGTTGTAACAGGTTCTCCAGGCCTTAAAACTAGATGCCTTAAACTAGAGCAAAAAATTTAATCAGAAATATTGATGACAGCACACTTCTAATGGTTCGAAAATTCAACAATACAGTTTCTAATAATGTAGATACCTACGTTTATACGATTGTGTACTCAATTATACCGTTTTATGGGAGATTTTTGGTTGAAATGAGTTAATTTATAAATGTTACATTGAAGACACATTTCAAAGTACAGTTTAAAAAACCTTTTAAATGATAATTATCGTTTTGGACGTATTCATAGTAGGTTATAGAGGGAATTATAGAATTCAGAGAAGATAGCTCAGGGATAATAGCCTCAGAAAGTTTTGAAAGTGGAAAACTTGTATAGATTTTAAATTGTTATACCGAAACTTAATTTTCAATAAAAAAAATGTTATGTAATTGTCTTGTATCAGCGATATTACAATTTCGAACTTAATGGTAAAATAAAATTTCTTATGTTACTCACTGCAGGAACAATTTTGTACAAATTGGATTTTGTAAGAGGTTGTCCAGGAACAAAACCCAGCCTCTCTTGAACATAGGGAATCTCTTCAGGAATCAGATCCGTGGACTTCTTTGAGACGAACTTGCCACTGGTATTATTGTCCACACTGGTATTATTGTCTTTGTAACAAACTTGCACTTGGTTGTACTATCCATGCGACAGAACCAGCTTGAATTCGATACATTTGAAAATTTTTCATTACGAATTAAGTTTGGAGAGAAAACTGTCAAAATGGCGAAAATATCCATGCTAGTAAATGCTGATAATCTTCTCACATATTGATGACTCGAAAAGAGACAATCGCGAAAATGCGGGCGACAAGTCGTCTACCATGACGATCTCTTAGTAAAAATGCTGAGATCACGTGATCAGCAAACGAAACTTTTTCATTATTCGAATGAAGTGATATAAGTGCATAATGTAAGATGCTTTTATGTGAGTCAAACTTCATTAAAATCTAGAATTCTTCGGCTTTCAGATATTCTTTTTTTGTGTCCGAGTGCCTAATAATTCTGTAGTGGAAAGAAATGGAGAAGTGAGTAATTACATTCTTTAATTCAACATATTTTTGGTCCGTCAGAGCGCGTAGTCGAACAAATGAATAAAACGTACTCTTATAATACGTATATTAAATCGAAAACAAATTGCATTGTATGTATAATTCGTAAAGACTGTATTTTGGTATCTTTACTCGTACAATCGTTAGTTTATATTCGTAGTCATTACTATTATGTGTTATTCATTATTCTTATGCATCATTCTTAAATCTTATATTCTAGAATTTGTTTGTGTATAATCGGCAAAATGTCGCGTAAGTTATCGAAACAAGTTTTGTTCTTTGAACAACTTTGTAAAGAGATTTATTTAAACAAAGTCGAGGAATGTCAGAAGGAACATTAATCAAGAGTAAAAATATTGAAAAATAATATAAAATCGTATGAAACTAGTCTATCAGATTCATTTAAAGGACTTTCGGTTAAGGAAAATGAGGATTACATGGATGTGTATTTGAGATACAAGGTGTAAAGAATTCGCCGAATGGTAGCGAAAAGAAATCAGCGATACAATCTAATAAAATTTAAAATAACCGATTTATTTACATAATAGTTGAGTCGATGAAAACAGGAGATGATTACAGGAGCGATGCTCTCTAATGCTGTGCGGATATACGAGTCAGTTACCACACCTCAGTTTATACTAGATCTCTAACTGCACTCCGGCACTAAAGTTCTTTAAATCGTGCACGGGAACTCAGGATGCGTCACGATCACCTGCGAGAATTGAAGTCCACAGAAATTCAACAATTATCCAAATCCTTCTGGAATCACAAAACAAGCTAGGTCGACAGGAAGTCAATAAAACTCTTCGCCTATCACAAGGACTTATGGAGAATTTAAATTATAGGCTGCGAGGCCTGAGTAGCACCTCTTAGCTTGAGATCCTAAGCTCAGCCTTCAATATACTTCTGCCCGAAGTAAGTCGACGGGGTGTCGAACGATTCTTCTCCGAATCGAAGTAACACTTTGCCTCACCGAGGACTTGAAACGAAGTCACGGCTGCAAAAGCCGGAGTAGCCAGTCTCAGCGTGAGAACTCGGAGCTAACTGAATATTTTTACTGTCGTAGCAACGCACTTTGAATTTTGGCGCTGGTATCTCTCTAAATGTAAAAAGGGCTCTAATTGGCGCCTTTTAAAAGTGACCTCATTTCTCTGGATTTTGATTGGTCTAGCTTCAACCGCTGTTTGGATCCGCCCTCAGGTTCCCTGTTGTTTTTTCCTGGAACGTGCATGGAAAGAAGGGGGTTTCGCCCTCAGGTTCACTGTTGGTTTTTCCTGGAACGTGCATGAAAAGAAGGGGGGGTTTCGCCCTCAGGTTCACTGTTGGTTTTTCCTGGAACGTGCATGAAAAGAAGGGGGGGGGGGGTCTTGTTCTTTAAGATTGTGAAAATCAATGGATTCTTCACAAAGGGGATAATTTTAGATTTGTTAGTTGAGTTAGAAGATAAAATGGAAGTTGCGTTTTTAAATCCGGAAATTTCGACAGTCAAAAATAGATGCAAATGCTAAGAATTCTAGGGTTAAGTTGTCGAAATTCGATTTGCCAAAATTTTATGGCGAAAACGAAAGTTGGATTTCGTTTAAGGAATTGTTCGTTTCCACAATTCTAAAAAATTAACAGTTATCGAACATTGAAAAACTGCAGTATTTACATGCGTCAGTTCGGGGAAATGCTGCTAAATTAATTCGCGGATTTGCTCTAAAAGAACATTTAGATCAGGGCTGAGAATTGTTATGCGAACGTTATGAAAATAAGTCAGCTTGCATTAAGTCAAATAAATATTTTCGATAAAAATCGCCAAGGCCAATAATTCCAAAACATTATTAGAGTTATTAGACACGTGTAATGAAGCTGTCAGAAATTTGAAAACATTGGGCTTGGAATCGAAAGCTCTAAGTGATTTAATGTTAATTAAATTTATGGTAGGAAAATTAGATGAACCGCTAAAGCAGAGGTGGGAATTAACGATGGATAATGATAACATCCCAGATTTGAATTATTTTAGGAAATTCGTTGAGCGTGAAGCGCGCAGTATCGAGGATGCAAAGGGCAATAGGTCGGAATCAAAATTTAATATCATGAAGAAGCCATTTGAAGTTAGCGGTGTTAAGAATCAACATATTGCGAATAGTGCTATCATAAAACAAAAAAACGGTTGTATTTTATGTACTCAGAATCATCCATTATTCAAATGTCCAGTTTTTAATTCGAAATCAGTAACCGATAGATGGAAGATTGTAGAAAATAATCACTTGTGCCAGAATTGTTTACGGTCAAACCACAAACTTGATACCTGTCGTATTGATTTTGGTTGCAAAAATTGTTCCGAAAAACATCATACTCGACTTCATGTTTATGCAAATAGCCAAAGTTCAGAAAGGGTGAATAGCATTGGGCCAGAAAGTTCGGTTTCAAATAGTGCGCAATTTGTTTCTAGTAATGTGTTATTGCAAACAGCATTGATTCGAGTAAAGGACAGTACAGAAAAATTTATTCAATGCAGGGCTTTGGTTGACAATGCTAGTCAAAATTCTTTAATTACTAAAAAATGTGCTAAGCGTTTAAATCTACCCTTACGCAGCACATCAGTTTAATAGGGATTAATTGTGTAGTAGCAGAAACCTTGTTAAGCCAAACCGAATTCGAATATACATCGCATTATTCTAATGAATTATTTTCAGTAAATGCATTTGTAGTTGATAAGGTTACCTCACCTCTCCCGAATTTCCATTTGCAATGGCACGAGTGGCCCCATACCAAAAACCTGATTCTTGCGGACCCCACATTCTATGTTTGTGGTCCCATTGAAATCTTACTGGGAGCCGAACAGGTGTCCAATCTCTTGAATGGTAGTCCAATAGCAGGACTGCCTGGTACACCAACGGCTTTCCCAACAAAAAATTGGCCATCTTTTGAGCGGTCATATTGACCTACCTACTCACTCCTGTTCACTGGCAAAAAACATTTATACTCATGCGGCGATAGTAGGTCCAACAGAGACCAAGCAGTCGCCAATATCTATTAATGATTCCGAAAATCTGACAAGAGCTCAACAGGAATTTTGGGAAATAGAGTCAATTCCCAACCTTAAAGCAAAACCGGTTTTGAGTGACAGGGTTGAAGAAATGTTTAAAAATTCAGTTAAACGAAATAGTGAAGGCAGATATATAGTTAACTTCCTTTTAAGGAAGATAAAACTATAGGTGAAAGCAAGTCAGGGGCATTATCCCGATTCTATGCAATGGGAAAACAAATTAATTAGAAATCCAAAATTAAAGTCTACATATTCTGAATTCATGCAGGAGTATAAAGACCTTGATCATATGACAGAAATAAATTCCGAGGAACTTAATCATACTCCCAATTATTATCTACCGCACCATGCAGTCATTAATAAAAACAGTTCGACTACAAAGCTTCGTGTAGTTTTTGATGCCTCGTTTAAAACTAGTAATAACAAATCATTAAATGATGTCTTGTGTATTGGACCTAAACTCCAAACGAACATTTTTGATAATCTTTTGAAATTTCGATCATATCCTATAGCCTTTACAGCCGATATTGACAAAATGTACAGGCAAATTTTAATTTCAGAAGATCGCCAGTATCAGAGAATATTTTGGAGAGATTCTCCTAGTGAACCCTTAATTATTTAGAAATTAAATACTATCACCTGTGGCACCACTTATGCACCATATTTAGCTCTGCGAACACTTCCGAAATTATGTGAAGATGAACAAGGCAATTACCCATTAGCTGCACAGGTAGCGCGCGAACATTTTTACATGGATGATTTATTAGCTGGGGCAGATTCTATCGAGGCAGCTAAAGATATAATACATGAATTAAGAGATTTATTGCTGGCAGGTGGTTTTCCACTTAGAAAGTGGGCTTGCAGTCATCCAGAGATCCTTTCACAAATTCCAGATAGGGACAAAGCCAAGAGTTCAGCTCATTTTTTTGAGGAAGAGTTAACTCAAAAGAGTATTAGGAATATTCTGGAACTTGCAGGAAGACACTATTCAGGTTAAAACTGTAACTAAGAGTCAAGTTCAAACAAAGCTACAGTTGCTCTCAGCAATAGCTCAAGTTTATGACCCATTGGGTCTTATAGCTCCAGCCACCATAATTCTTAAATTGTTATTACAAAACTTATGGAAATTAAGTGTAACATGGGACGAAAAAATTCCCTCTGAGGTTCTTGAAACTTGGAACAAATTTCAATCAGAAATTCATTTTCGAGATGTGTGTTCCCAGATATATGGGTTTAAATAATAAGGTAATAAAAGTCGAATTGCATGGCTTTTGTGAGGCCTCAGCGAAGGCTTATGCCGCGGTAGCGTATTTACGAGTCATTTCCAACCACATAGTCATTTCACTCGTAGCATCAAAGACTAGAGTAGCACCGGTAAGAGAACTAACTTTACCGAGATTAGAGCTGTGTGGGGCAAATTTGCTATCTCAATTGACAATGGCAATTAAAAACTCTGTTAAATTTGCTATACATGAAACATTTCATTGGAGTGATTCCTCCATAGCCTTAGGTTGGATTGTCAACCCCCCAACAAAGGGAAATCAGTTTGTTACTCATCGTGTGAATAAGATCCGAGCCTTAACAACTCTAGACTCCTGGAGACACATTCCAGGCAAGATTAATCCGGCCGATTGTGCCACCCGAGGATTTTTTCCTCTTTCACTAAAAAACAAGTGAGTGGTGGGAATGGCCAAAATGGCTCTATAAAAGTGAAGATTTTCTATCTAATGTCACGCAGACTATTAATGTTGAAGATAATGTGCAATCTGATCAAGATGATTCACCAGTCATTAACACAAATCAATTGGAAACTCATTTTCATCATACCTAAAACTATTGAGAACATTTGCAGGGATATTGAGATTTTCCTACAATTCTAAAAATAAATCAAAACGCTGTGGCCCTTTAACAGTTCTGGAATTAGAGTAATCAGAAACGTGTATCGTAAAAATAGTTCAAATGTCACATTTCTCAAATGAAATTAACTTACTAAGTCATAATAAAACTTTAAACCCATCAAATAAGTTAGTACCATTAAATATTTTCCTTGATTTAAAAATGTGTCTGTAGCAAGAAATAGAAGATAAAAGTTGAAGAGTTAGTTGCACGAATAGAAGAAAAGAAAATTTATGATGGCTATAAAACAGGCCACCCTGCTTGAAGCCGAAGTATGGGAAAGTTAAATTTGAGGGAGAATTTTATAAATCCCGCCCTCGATGCGCATTGGTAAAAAGGGGATTGAGAAGAGGCAGCCACGGACGAATGGCGATACCATGGTAAGAATATGACCAATGGAAATTATAAGAGGCTGAGTCAACATTAATAAGAAAATAATATTAAATGAGAAATAGTGTGAAGGCAGAGATAACCTAAGAAGTCAGTTAGTCAGAGGTTTTGAGATATAGAAGTGGTGCCAAGGCACATATACCTATGAGGAGGGTGAGTTAGAAGTTTGGAGATACAAGTTGTCGAGCGCCCAGTATCCCGTGCCGAGAGTCTGCAAGGAGTGATGGAGTTAGAGAACCGACGATGAGCGTAGTGTCTGCTATGAGTTACGGAGCCTTATACCAGACAAGAAAGTGCCCTAGTCCCGTGCGATGATAAATACAACGAAGTTCGACATTACAAGTGCCAGCTGCCCATAGTGATTCAACAGTCATCTTCCGAGGTACCGACTTTGCGTTTCCCTTTTATATTGCTATCATGGCTTCTCAGTGTGTATCCATAATTAATATAGAGCGCGATGAGTATACTGTTTGAATATAAGATGTTAAGGAGATGACCGATAATTCGTACAAACAATTTAATATGATGTTACGCTTATATATAGGAATTAATTTAGTAGTAATGAAGTTAAGAGTAATATGTGTAGATGCAGTACGAAAGATTGTCATAATAATTGAATGAATTAAATGTGTCGTAGTAATGAAGTTGAGAGTAATATGTGTAGATGCAGTTCGAAAGATTGTAATGATAATTGAATGAATTAAATATAGGTGTTGTGGTGAATTAATTTAGTAGGAATGAAGTTGAGAGTAATATGTGTAGATGAAGTACGAAATATTGTCATAATTGAATGAGTTAAATATGTGTCGTAAAGAATTAATTTAGTAGTAAAGAAGTTGTGAATGCGTAAATGCCGGAGGAAATATTTAGTAACTTGTAGCGTATTATTTATGTTGTAATAATCAATAAATTAATTTGTCAGTATAAACCAGAGTTATTTCCATTATTTGGGAATCACAATCAATGTACTAACCACAATCTTTAATCAATAAATTACAAAATCATAATATGTATTAATATATCTAACCACCCCAATTAATTAAATTTCTATCCACAGATGCAGTTTTAGTTGTGCTACGACGATTCATAGGTCGCCGAGGCTGCTCATTAGACATTTTCTCAGATAATGGCAAAAATTTCGTAGGAGCCAACTCCTTCTTGAAGCACTTATTCAACCTGCCAAGGAGGCAGCGGTGCAAGACTTTTCTTCCCAAAGAAGAATTTCATGGCACTTTAATCCTCCTTATGCTCCAAATTTCGGCGGATTATGGGAAGCATCTATAAAAATTACCAAGAAACACCTCATTAAAATTACAAAAGGAACTGCAGTTACTTTTGAAGAGTTATCAACTCTTCTGTGCCAAGTAGAAGCGTGTATTAATTCCCGTCCTTTAGTTCAACTGTCTAACGACTCCAGTGATCTAGAGGCCATTACTCCAGGCCATTTTGTAATCGGTTCACCTCTTCTAGAAATACCGAAAAAATCTAACGATCATTCTTCTTTAAGTATCTCTTCGAGATATAGGTTTCTACTCCAGATGAAAGAAACGTTTTGGAGAAGGTGGACACAAGAGTACCTCCATACGCTCAACATCCGTCTTAAGGGTGCCAATAAAGTCAGAAATTACAATGTAGGAGATCTAGTAACCATCATTGAAAAGAACAATCCTCCACTCCAGTGGACCCTTGGGAGAATAGAAAACCTAATTCCAGGCCAAGACAACATCACCAGGGTGTTGGAAATCAAGACAGCAGCGGGAACGGTAACCAGACCAGAATCGCAAGTCGCAGTCCTACCGGTTACAGAGGCTCCTTCGATCGCGCGGCCCCGGCAACATGATGACTCGAAAAGAGACAATCGCGAAAATGCGGGCGGCAAGTCGTCTGCCATGACGATCTCTTAGTAAAAATGCTGAGATCACGTGATCAGCAAACGAAACTTTTTCATTATTCGAATGAAGTGATATAAGTGCATAATGTAAGATGCTTTTATGTGAGTCAAATTTCATTAAAATCTAGAATTCCTCGGCTTTCAGATTCTTTTTTTGTGTGTCAGAGTGCCTAATTATTCTGTAGTGGAAAGAAATGGAGAGGTGAGTAATTACATTCTTTAATTCAACACATATATTCTCAATTACCTTAAAATAAAGTTTATTCAATGTTTATATCTTTGTATATTGACATTATAGTTTGATAAGATTGTATAGACATTATTTATTGGTTACAAGTAAAACGCAGTAAATCGAAGATACACTGGTGTTCAAAATTTAAAGAAATTGCACCTTTTGTTGAATTTCCGGAAAATTAAAGGGGCAGATTTTAACGAAATTTGGTATGGATACAGAGTTATATAAAAGAAAAATTGTATCATACAATTGTGATGGCTTATTGTGGAGAGCCCCCTTTGAGTCTTATCAGGCACCAGTCGTCGGTCTCGCTTTATTTCCGCATACTTTCCCGTTTTCGCCATCCACTCCATGACTCTCTATTTGACAATGAATTTGACACTTTGTACCACCACCGTCCATCCTGTATCCCAAACTTCAGTCTGCGGATAAGCAATCTACTGGAAAACTCTCCTCTGAAAGATACTCATGTTCTCAGCCCTCCACTCTATACCTCACCTCCGTGGAAGGTACCAAACTTGTTATCTCCGGGTATTTACTGGTCTAAGTCTTACTGGTCTTTTCTTAAATATGAATCTTCAATATAGAATGTTAAATACGCCAGACATTGTCTTCCAGCAGCTGTTGGAACAGATTTCTCAGACGCACCGGGCTTGGCGACAAGTTGGCGCCAAAACTTTTTGACGCCAACTTGGCGGAAAGATGGCGTCAACACATTTTGGCACCAACTTGACAAAAAGTTGGCGTCAAATGTTTTTGACGCCAACTTTTCCCTACTCCGCAGACATGTTAAAGTGCGAAATGTAAACAAAAACATCAATGGCGACTAAGAAACAACAAATAAGTTGGAAAACAAACTTACCGCTGGCTTTACGAAACTCGTAAGCTCACACGGGATCTTCGCTTCGCTCAGATACCCTCGCTACACTTCGCTACGCTACGTTCCGCGTCAGTCCAAAAACATTACAGAAAAGCCGTTGCCGCTGGCTTCGCTACGCACCGCTGGCTGTAGTACAGTACCACAAAGCTTCCGGTGGCTGTAGCGGTCAGTGAAACAAATGCGAAATGTAAACAAAAACATCAATGGTGACGAAGCAATAAAAAATAAGTTGGAAAACAAACTTCCCGCTGGCTTTACGAAACTCGTAAGCGCACACGGGATCTTCTTCGCTCAGATACCCTCGCTACACTTCGCTACGCTACGTTCCGCGTCAGTCCAAAAACATTACAGAAAAGCCGCTGCCGCTGTCTGTAGCGGTCAGTAAAGCAAAGCTTACGCTGGCCATACAAATTCGTAGGAGTAAACGGCAATTCTCCATACAAAACCTATTACACACCTGTTTTCAATAAAATCCAGCTTAAGCAACAACCTCGTGCACTCAATGGCAACTTAGAAACCATTGCGCTCAATAAATGAACATAGCACCAAAAAACACACATAACATCAAATAATGCACAAAATTTAAACTTAACTTTATAATCCACCATTATTTTAAAAACTCACACACCGCATTCAAAATTGTTCAACATAAGAATCTTTTAATTCGTCAAAATAAATCACCTGTCAAATGCACGTCATACATCAGTCACGAAATAATCACATGATAAATACGTCACGAATTTACAGGTGCCACAACGTTGGCGCCTTAATCGTCTCAGCTTGGCAACCAAAAAATTTCGCCAAAATCGCATGGTTACCACGCCATACACAAAATCGCCAAGCTTTCAACGCGGTGCGTCTGAGAAATCTGTACCCAGCTGTTTACGGCCAACAGGGCGCTTTACCGTTCTCACACACCCGTGTTTACAGACGGCTCACGTTCAGTCGATCACGTGGGGTGTGCCATTGTTTGTCTCTCTCAAACCATCTGTCATCGGCTTCCCATCTCCTGTTCAGTCTTCACCGCCGAATTAAGAGCAATTTATGAGGCGCTAGAGTACACATCGGAGCTCCAAGAGCACAATTTTATCATCTACACCGATTTCCGCAGTGTTCTAGAAACACTCGAATCTGATCCCTTGTGCCATCCTCTTGCTTCTCAGGTGCTAAATTTGTTAGGGAATCTGAATAATCGTGGTTATTCTGTCCTGTTCTGCTAGGTGCCCTCCCACGTTGGAATTCGGGGTAATGAGCTTGCCGATATAGCTGCGAGAAATGCGGTTGAGTATGTTAATCTGCCTCTTCCCTACGACGATATAAAAGTCGCTGTTAAGAGGATGTTTCGTGAACGGTGGCAAGGACACTGGAATACGCAAACACAAACTCCAGAACATCCAACCTACTCTTACTTACCGGCCATCTCTACAATATAGAAAGTATGACGTTATCCTTGCACGTCTACGAATTGGTCATACATGCATCACACATGGGTACCTACTCTGTGGTGAAACCGAACCCATATGCATGTTTTGTAACAGTGCGCTGACGGTTGTTCACGTACTGACTTCTTGTGCTAAATTTCGTGTACATTATCGTTCCCTCTTTCACACCCTTACACCTAATTTATCTAATTTGTTGGGGGAAGCTTCCCCAACAAATCATGCTGCTCTGATGTCTTTCCTAAAACGGACCGATCTTTTTAATTTAATCTGACTCTTTTATACATCTCAGATTTTACCTCCTTTATACACGGCCGTGTTTTACCTTATTAAATGAGTGACTCTTTACGACTTATATCTCACTGTTTTAATCAGTTTTATCATCTTTTACATTTTTCTGCTTTTATCGTATTTATTTCTTACTACTTTTATCATCATATATATAAAACCACCTTTGATACCTTTATTATATCACATTTTTTATCACCGTTTTTTAATTATCTGTTTTTACCTTCTTGGCTTTTATCACCTTTTATTCCACTGATGTCTTTTATGATTACCTACCTAGTAATTAACAATTTTATAGCTCCGCTTTGGATCTCCTCTCGACAAGTGTTTGGTGCAGCTTGTCCATACTGGACCTTGCGACATAAAATCTTAAATAACCAACCAACCAACCAACCTTCTATCCTTAACCCGCGAGCACTCGCACCCAATTTCGAACACGAGAACTCACGCCAGGTATCTCATACCCTAGTTCATTTCTGCTATTTAAATATCAATTAATTTTGTGTATATGCAAACCTTACGTAACTAAAGAACATAAAATAATAAATTAAAGATTTTTAGTGAATTTCAATAATACTTACATTTTTTATAGACGATTTTTACAAACTACATACTGATGTTCAATACAGAGACATTTTTCACATTTTTGGCACATAAACTATGTTTTTCTTTCCTTATTACTTGGGCAAATTTAACATCGTTTATATTTTGTATTGAGTTTTTATGCAGGCGGTGCACTATTATTGATTTCCAGTTCCATTGAAGTGCTTGAATAAGTTGTATTTGTTTGAGGCACCATCATATTTAGCATGTTGCTATCAAAGAGAACATTCCATGTATCTACGGGAGAAGCAACATCTCTTGAATAATGTGTATAACCTGGAAGCATGCTAATTACGTTCCTTGAAGGCTTCCTTGCATTTTGCCGGTATTTTTTCTTCAGCCATTTTGTAATTTTATATTTACCAATATAAAATTCGGCTGTTGACAGAGCGGTTTCTGTCTCAAATTCAGTAGAAGAATCGTGATTGCTACAGTATTCTCAATCCTCAGAAGCATCTTCATCTTTGGATAAAGGTTCATCATCACAAGAAACAGTCTCTAAAAGGTGTCGCAATTGTTTCACTTCCTCGTCGTAATGCAAACAGTGTGCCATGATACATTAAACTGACAGCCATGATACACTAAACAGAAGGAAAGATCTGACTGACGCGAGGACTCGCACGGGTATGACACACCCCCAAAAATATTTTTCTCAAAATCCATTTTTAGAGCAGAACTAGTTTTTACCCCGCTGAAAGAATGTGACTTTGAATACAGCTACACGAAATTTCGGCGTAATCCGATAAGAAGATAACAAAAACATTGAAAATGGACTGGGTATGCCATACCCGGTGCGAGTTCTCGCGGGTTAAACTCTCTCTGGTCTCAGAAATTCGGGGAAACTATCACAACACACATTTCTCTATCTTTTACTAACAACTCCACATCCAATAGTAATTATGACCAACTCCTGAAAAACCCGAAGATATTTTTTAGAAGTAGAGGGAAATTCTTCACAGGCACTTCTACACAGACTGTTGCTGGTTGCGGAAAGGTTCCCCCTAATTGCTCGGAATAGCTATTTGAATATAAATATGAAATTGCTCATCTACTGTGCATTCCTAAGACCGATTTTAACTTATGCTTGTCAGTCCTGGTCATAGTGTGCCAAATATCATGTAACAAAAATCTGTGCTGCTCAGATTAAAACTATAAGAGATATTGTAAATGCCCCCTATTACTTTAGAAACTATAAGATTTACGAAGAACTTAACTTCCCCACCTTAACTAACTTTAACTCCTTAAATATTAACTTTCACAATAGCATAGAATCTAACATCATCACTCTACTAACTGATCTATCAAACTATGATTTTAAGAAACTATTCAACAGGAAGAGACCAAGAGTGTCTCTTGCTCTTGAAAGGTAATTTCCCCTTCTTTCTGTGTGAATGGTGGCACTGCGGTAGAGCGCGCTACTCCCACAATGTAGGTTGCGGGATCGAATCCCCAACTTGACTGACAATATTTATCTCCCTCTATCCCCCCCCCCTCTTAATCTCACACTGTAGGCATGGTTCTGGCAGGCAATCCTTTTTTAATAGTTTCTATGAAAAAAAAATTATAAAAAATTTAAAGAAATCAATACGTAGACCTAGATCTATGCAACAAACATCATAAAATTCCTTAAAATTGATACTTGAGTTATGGATACATGACTCAAGGTAAAAAATATTTGTTTTTACTAACACCTTTTTTCTTTATTTTTTAATTTTTCCTTCTACCCTTAAACTCTCTCTGGTCGCAGAAATTCGAGGAAACTTTCTCAACACACACTTCTCTATTTTTTACTAACAACTCCACTGTTAATAGTAATTAATGCTAACTCCAGAAAAACTCGAATATATTTTCTAGAAGTAGAGGGAAATTCTTCCCAGGCACGTCTACACAGACTATTGCTGATTGCGGAAAGGAAGGAACGCCGGGAAGCGTTTGAGTGGATGCCGACGAACGCTCGAGTGGATTATTTTTTTTTAGAACAGATCGACTTCCTTCGAAGTCTGAGTTTTTAAGCTTTTAAAGTGACGTGTTTTAATTTTAATGTAAATGTAATGTTTGAATTTGTATTTTGTCCTGTCTTGATATGGTAAAACCGCTGTTGGTTTGTGAATACGTCGTCAGTTGATACAACGACATTACAGCAAGCTCCATTACGAGAACCAGAGAAGAATTGAATTAGTGGATTATTACGTGTCGACATTTCATTTGTTGTTGGGAGTTACATCGGTCAAGGTTAAGAAAATAATATAATTTATTTTTGATCATGTTCAAAGGCGTAACTAAGGCCGACCTGATTGCGGTATTGCGGGAGATTGGGGAAGTGGCTGATCAAGATCTAAAAGTTGTTGAACTTAAAGAGATTTTAAATTCAGAGGAATATTTGAAAGATAAGGAATTTGTCACTGACTTCCTTGCAACCACAGTTGCACAGCGAAAGGAGGCTGAGGAAATCAATCTTTTGCATTTGCCGCGACAAACCAAAAGGGAAAATGCATCACATAATAGTATTGAAAATATACTGTCTTTAGATAAGCTATTGAAAGCGGTTCAAACATTGACAATCCCAGTGAGAGAAAAAAAATGAGGCATGGAATCTATTTTTCGATTCTGTAGAAAGAGCTTTCAGACATAAAAATGTACCTAAAGAGTATAAATCTGAAATTTTGCTCAAGTTAGTAGGAGAAAAGGCCACAAATATTCTTATATATGTTAATGGGGATGATTTAAAAGATTATGAGAAAATTAAAGCATTAATAGAGAAAGAATATGAACCCTCACCTTTTGTATGCTTAGGAAATTTCAAGAAGGCTAAAAAATTTCCAGGTGAAACCCACCAGCAATTTGCATCTCGTTTGAGATCGGGGTGGTTACATTATTGCGATGTTCGTAAAGTCTCCGATTTCGATTCGTTAATAAATCTTATCATATCGGATAAAATTTTTTAAACTTTAGATGATGATGTTTCAGCTCATATTGCGATCCAACAGGGGTGTGGTTGGTTTCAGCCTGATAAATTGGCAAGTGAATGTCATATTTATTTTACCGCAAAAGGTAGGTCTTTTGAAGAGATAGAAGGTGACAGACAGTTTGCTTATCGCGAAACAGAGCAGGAAAATTCTAAGTACATTCCCTCGCAATTAAGAAAACATCAATTTAGGAATGAAAGCAATTATACTCCAAAAATGCGTGAATGTTACATCTGTTGTAGTAATTTACACTTGGCGAGGGATTGCCCAAATAGGAGAGATAGATATGATAAGTTAAATAGACCAAGTGACGAAGTGCAAAAGAAATCTGAAAATAATGCGCATTTCTCTGTAAGCGGATACAGCGATTGTGACTAACGTGAGTTCTAAACATTTACAGGGATCTCAGGATTTACATGAAATTAATTTATATCCGTTGAAGGAAATTTGTATATCTATTGGGGGAAGAGAGATTGGGGCAATTGTGGATTCAGGAACTCAAATTTCAATTTTAAATATAACATTAATATCCGATTTGAATATTGATGTGAAAGGAAAAATGTTGCTACAATCTGCATTTCAAGAAACGGTTGAAGCGGATTTAGCTGTATTACCAGTACATTATAAAAACCCAGACAACTGTCTTCATTATGGCACCGAGGTTTTGTTCGCTTTGACAGAAAAACTGAATGTCCCATGCCTACTAACACCTGATGTTTGCAAAAGTTTAAGTGAAGAACCGCATATTCATGGTGATTTAGTCGGTGAGAATCCCCATAACTCGTTTCGGAACTCTGATCCACACAATCGAGAGCTTGGAAGGGAGGGCTTGGTCCCCTATCACGTGAAAGTTGCTGGAGGGAATGAAAATAGGTCTACAGATTCTAGAGCTTATAGATTTCGGAAATTACAGAAAGCGTGTCCGACTTTAAAGAATTGTTTAAAAGAAGCTAGTTTAGGGAAAAACAATTTCTTTCTGAGAGATGAAAACTCCCCTCGATCAAATACAGAAATAGAATGCACACATACAGGAAAAGAGGATGTTGAACAAGCAGAAATTCTTAAGGAAGGTGTTTTGAGTCGTGATCAACGAAAACAGGATGAAACTGCGGTTGACAATGAAAGTAATTCCTCTTGAAATTCAGACAAAAACTTAAATAAAGGAAAAGATATTGGATAAACTGGAAATGCAGCGAATATTAGTGATTTTGATAGTTTGCGGAGATTGGAAATATTTTTTCCTGCAAAGCCTATTAAAAACTGTGACAATTTTCAAAGGGAAATCCTCAGTCAATTTTCATCTAAAGCAACGACTAACGAGGAAAATGATAGTGAAGGAAAGAAATTGGCCTCTGTAAATACGTTCTCGGAAAACTCTGAACAGAATAAGATGTATGATAGAATGCAACCCTCAAAACTAAAAAGCAGTTTGTCTTCTACCTTAGCCTCTGTATCAAATTCAGAATTGGATAATAATTTCCCCGATGAAAAAATATCAGACAAATTAAGAGTTGACCAAGTAATTGACTGTGATACAAATAGAAACATAAATGGTAATCAAAAACTAGAGAATTTAGGTCTTATAGAACTAAGCGAAGCTGACATCGCATATCCGGTGGTGTGTGTTGCGAAGAAAGACGGTAGTATGCGTTTATGCAATGATTTTCGACAATTAAACGCAGTAACTAAACCTTTTGAGTACCCGATGGAAAACATAATAGATTTAATTAATCAAATTGGTCATGCTAATATTATTACTTGTTTAGACGTACTGAAAGGATATTTAATAGGCTTTGCAGGTAAAAATGTTTCTAATCTCCGCAAACTATCAAAATCACTAATATTCGCTGCATTTCCAGTTTATCCAATATCTTTTCCTTTATTTAAGTTTTTGTCTGAATTGCAAGAGGAATTACATTCATTCTCAACCGCAGTTTCATCCTGTTTTCGTTCATCACGACTCAAAACACCTTCCTTAAGAATTTCTGTTTGTTCAAGATCCTCTTTTCCTTTATGTGTGCATTCTATTTCTGTATTTGATCGAGGGGAGTTTTCATCTCTCAGAAAGAAATTGTTTTTCCCTAAACTAGCTTCTTTTAAACAATTCTTTAAAGTCGGACACGCCTTCTGTAATTTCCGAAATCTATAACCTCTAGAATCTGTAGACCTACAGAGGCTGTTCACACATTTTTTAGACGATGTATATTGTATTCACAAAACTAAATTACATAAAATTCTTGTGTTTTAAATGTTCTATTTGACATCCCTTATTCTGAACTATCTTTCGACACCGCAATTTCCAGGATAATGCCTTTTGAAGTGTCAGAAGAGGTATTCTATCCCATTCCTCCTGAAAAGCTTTCCAGAGTCCTGTAAGGGTTTTGGGACGACGTTTGGATAATGCAGATTTTAAAAGTTCGAAAGCACAAAAATCCATAGGTGATACATCGGGAGATTTAGTAGAGATATCAGTGAAGGGTATGGCCTTGATATCAGTTTTTTGTTCCATTTCTTTTAGGAAATTTACAGTGGATTTTGATGTGTGACTGCTAGCTTTGTCCTGATGGAGTCTCACAGACTGATGGCCCTGTGGGTAATGCGATGGTATTTCATTCAAAAAAAAATTGGCGATAAAATATGTTCCTGATAGTATTTGGAGTTAATCTTGACATTTTTTTCCACTCTCTTTATTTTTAACTTGCCATTATAAGAAAAACCAGCAACAATCATGAATCCCTTAGAAAAACTTTCTTTCGATTCTTTGAACCATGTACTTAAATTTTTTTCTCCCCTTTTATGATAATAAATGGCTCTTTTTTTGTTGCAATCATTTAAATACACCCATGTTTCATCTATTGTGACAATTGTTTTCCATTTTTCTTTGGATAAGTGTTTCTCATATAGAATTCAGCAGCGTGTCCTCCGTTCAGCGATATGATTTGGAAGAAGACGATTCACATTGCGTTTTTTCGCTTTCTTAAGATTTAAATCAACGTTTATCATTTTGTTTAGAGTGGACACCGAGCATTTTAATGATTTTGCAACTGTCCTTTGACTAGGGGATTTTCTTTTAACATTAAACAACGAACCTTTACAATAGTCGAAGATGTCCGTTTTTTCCTTGGATACTTGTTTGGAATTTTTGTCCCACTTGAGGCTCCAATTTGACGTTTTTTTCCTTTCTTGTTGACGATATTACCTATCGACGCTTTAGATATCACAAAACCATGACTCTCACATCGTTTTTGGATAACGGAGTATGCATATTTCTGTTAGGAAAGAGCATAAATGTAGACTTCGAACCACTGCTTTGTTAAAAACGCCATTTTGAATAAAAACAAAACTTTCAAGCCGCAGACGATAATTTTGACTTTTAAAAACAAAGTACAATTGCAATTATTTCTTTTGCAGCAAACGATTTTTTATTACCGCTTACCAAAATCGTCTAAAAAATGTGCGAACAGCCTCAGTATTTTCATTCCCTCCAGCAACTTTCACGTGATAGGGTACCAAACCCTCCCTTCCAAGCTCCGGATTGTGTGGATCAGAGTTCCGAAACGAGTTATGGGGATTCTCACTGACTAAATCACCATGAATGTGCGGTTCTTCACTTAAACTTTTGCCAACATCAGGTGTTAGTAGGCATGGGACATTTATTTTTTCTGTCAAAGCGAACAAAACCTCGGTGCCATAATGAAGACAGTTGTCTGGGACTCGCCGTGCTCAATATCGGTGGAAGGTAATGCCGTTTGGATTACGCAAGGCCACCGCGACTTTCCAGAGGGTAATGAATAATGCTTTGAATGAACAGATTTCTGCAGAGTATACCTGGATGATATCGCTATATTTTCATCTGACTGGAAGACACACCTGCAACATTTAAATGCTGTATCGTCTGAATTGGCTAATCTTAGGTTCGCTGTAAATGTGAAAAAGTGTGTTTTGAATTATTTGAAGTATATTTTTCTTTTTGTGTGTGTATCCTGTATTATGTCAAGGCATCTATCCATCTGTTTTAAAAACTTTCATGCATCTAAGAATATTGTGTTACATGTTTTTTTTTTTCAGATTTTGCTTCGCTTCGCGTGGCACAATCTTGTTGGGTGTCATGTAACCAATCCCCTGCCAGCTTGCCACTTCTGAAGCGAAGTGAAGATATTCCTCCCTCTCTCGGCTTGTATTTAAGCGATGCCGATGGTTTGAATGCGGAAAGGAATAATTTCTTAAAATGTTTTCTTTGAATATATATATATATACAATTTTAAAAATTCAATACGTAGACCTACGTCTACGGCAAAAAACATAAAATTCTAAAAAACTGATACTTGAGTTAAGGAAACATAACTCAAGGTAAAAAATATTTATCTCTACTCACACCTTTTTTTGTACTTTATTTTTTTGAATTATATTTTTTTCCTTCTATCCTTAATCTTTCTCTGGTCGCAGAAATTCGAAGATTATTTCACATCACACAATACACTATTTTTATACTAACAACTCCGCAGTCATTTATAATTATGGCAAACTCCTGAAGAACTCCAAGCTATTTTTTAGAAGTAAAGGGAACAAGTTCCCAGGAACTTCTATTCAGACTGTTGCGGAAAGGAAGGAACGCCGGGAAGCGTTCAAGTGGATTATTTTTTTTAGAATAGATCGACTTCCTTCGAAGTCTGAGTTTTTAAAGTGACGTGTTTTAATTTTAATGTAAATGTAATGTGTTAATTTGTATTTTGTCCTGTATTGATATAATAAAACCGCTGTTGGTTTGTGAATACGTCGTCAGTTGATACAACGACATTACAGTTGCTTTAAACAAAATAGCTCCAGGCACTTGGTCTGAAAATTTTATAAAGTGCTAATAGATATTTACTATAAATATACTTTACATGAGTTATTTCATTTATATGTAGAAAAATGCATTCATCCTTCCTGCTAAATCTTATGGTTTCAAATGCACACTTTAGTGAGAAAGAATATAAACTCACATTTAAATAAATAAAACATCCCAGCAAACAAAATTAGAAATACAGAGAAACTTTATTTACATATATATACATATAAACTAACAATTTTATAAAAATAAATTATAAAATAAAAATCTTCATTTATTCAAGGTTTGTGGAGTATTATTCACCTGAAATATAAAATAAACTTCATAAATGTTATGCATTTCACCATCAAAGTTCATTTTAATGTTCACGTACTTAAACTTTTAAAGTTCCCACGGACAGCTTTTACATCAATAGACAATTTTTACTGCAATGTTTGAAAAATCATGACAGTCGGATCTTAAATTTTGAAATAACAGCTGGCAAGATATGACACACAGGAGAAAAAAAATTTTTTTCCATCTTAAGCAAAAAGGTTCGTGAGAGCGAGTGGCTATACCAGTCCATAACAAAATTTTAACTGCAGTTGCAGCATAGAGAACTGATTCTTCATGTTTCAGGAAAGTAACTGCTATATTAAGAGGCTAGTCCCTCCAAAGTATAAATCTTAATGTGAGCATTATTACTATTATTAATATTTTAAGGATGAATCATATACAGGTACTACTTAATACATTAATTTCAAAATGCGCATATCAAAAAGTTTTTATTCATGATGTTGAAGATAAATTTACTTTAATGCATGAATTAGAATTAGAAACAGATGTATAATGCATATACTGTAACATATGTTTCAAATACAGCAAAAGACAATTTTGAAATAAAACATCCTTATTGTTACCATTTTTTATCTCGAGTCAATAGTGTGTGTGGCTTATGCCCCTTGACTGACAGTATACCAGATCAAGTCCCGAAGACTATGGGCGATGAAGTGCGACTCCTGTTTTGAATAGCACCACACGGGTCGGAGTCCAACTTGCCTAAATGACCGGTCCCGTAATTTTGTACCGAGTCAAGTGACGGCACCGGAACACTTGACCCCGCACCTCCAGAGGTAAATTTGAGAGCTTGGAGGACATTGTAGCCACGCCCTAATTTACGTGCCCCGGTAACCATTAGGCCGTCTGCATACGGATACGGAGCAACTCAAAAGAAACTGATAACTGACTCAAATCACAAACCAGTCCGTGATGAGTCGCAACCTATGTAATTGAATGAAGCCACGCACACGGCGCAACTGGTTTCAAACCCGTCCGGACGGGTTTGAATACAATACAATCCGTCCGTGATGAGTCGCAACCAATTACATAGGTTGCGACTCATCACGGACTGGTTTGTGATTTGAGTCAGTTATCAGTTTCTTTTGAGTTGCTCCGTGTGCAGACGGCCTTAGTGAACACGGATTGCAGCGACGAGCATCGAACCAGGGACGTTCAGATCACTGGCCCGCTGCTCTTTCAAACTGGGTTACCGCGCCCACTGAGTCAATAGTTTTGGAATCTGATAGAATATGAAAAGCCGGGCAGGACTATGGAGCTATTAATATATGAAAATAGAGAACACGACTTAAAGAAGTGCAGGTGTCACGAAGAAATTATTTCCCTACACTAATAGACTCTAGACTAAGCGGCAAAATCAACAGAAAAAATATTTTAGTTAGTTCTAAAAACTAGTGACTATTTAGAAACATTTTATACATGTTCACATCTATTCAGCGCTTATGGTAAAGTATTTAAGTGTTTAAAAAAGGATGTTAAAGTGCATAATACATTTAAAAAATTATTAAGGAACTTAAAATTCTTAAAATTCTACAAGAAATGTGAACAACAAAAATTAACAAATGAAAACAAAATATGGAGGTTTTATCACAAGAAATTCAGTTTTATTTTTAATAAAAAAACTATGTATGTAAAGCGATGTCCCATAATAATGACTTCGTTTCTTTTTTTTTTAATATTGTCACAAGTACTCCTTATGGCGCGTGCGAATCGTAAGTAAGTTAATCATTCGAAAATTTAGGAGCAAATTATGAAAACGCAAACCTGCGAATACCAGCCTTTTATTATCGACCTCTAAGTGTCTCACCTTGCTACGCCGTAGCACTTTATGAATCATGTGACATTGTTGATGATGAACGAATGTCTATTTTCGTGAGATTTTTTGACATTGAAAGTAAAGCGTCCAGGAAAGAATTGCTAGAAATATTACCGTTTAAAGATAAGACTGGTGGAGAAGATTTATTCAAGACTTTTGATGAATTCATAACAAAATCAAATATTAGTTATGATAAAATCGCGTCCCTTTCAAGTGACGGGGCCCCAGCGATGACTGGCAAAGAACAATGATTAGTACAGAGAATCAGCGATAAGAATGAAGGCCTAATATCTTATCAGTGCATAATTCACCAGACAGTCCTTTGTCGAAAACTTAGTGCTATTCTGAAAGAAGTAATGCACAGCTTGGTCAAGTTGATCAATTTTATAAGGTCCCGTTCTGCTCATCAGCACCAACAGTTCAAGGAGTTTCTTTCTGAATGTGATTCGGTGTATTCTGACTTACTGAAACACAAGAATGTTCGTTGGCTAAGTAAAGGTCAAGTTATTGAACGTTTCGGGCAAATAAAAGAACAAATAACCTTCTTGCAAAACTTGGATACGCAGGAAGCAAGGAATTACTTGGAGTTCATAACAAACGAGTGCATAACAAACGATGCTAGCTGTGGCTTTCCTGAAAGATATTCTGAAATATTTAAATGTGCTCAACACCGAACTACAAGGAAGCGGATAATTAATATGTGATCTCATACAAAGTGTGTCTGCTTTCCGTCGCAAGCTGGATATCTTTGAAAAATATATTGCAAGTCAAGAATGTATTCATTTCCCAACAATTCTTAAATATAAAAAGGAAGAACTCTGAATAAGACATTGCAGTATTTTTAAGGTTTATATCAGATCTTGGGAAGGAATTTGCTGCAAGATTCCAAGACTTTGCAGAGATAGGGAGGCTCTCTCAATTCCTTAAATCGCCTTATGAAGTTTCTGCAGCGGCAGAATGAACTAACGTGGTTGCGACGTTGTTCAGTTTTTCAAAGCCTTTACTTCAAATGGAGATAATTGACTTGCAAGAAGTTATTTCCTTGCAAATGCATAAAACTGCATACCGTGAAGAATTTTGGGGTAAATATGTTTCAGAAAAGTATGAAAATTGCAAAAAACTAGGTATCAACCTCGTTATTATGTTTGGCGCCACATATGTACGTGAATCATCTTTTTCAAAAATGAATTTTTTGAAGAACAAATATCGTTCGAGATTAACGGACACCCACGTTTTTGACACTCTTCGCATTAGCTTTTCCCCGCGTGAACCCAAACTATAAAAAACTGGCTCATGACCGCAGGTGTAATTTCTCGCATTATTTTTTAAGAATACCTACCTATTGTGTTTTATATAATTACTTAAATGAGTCAAAATAAAAATTTAAAACTAGTAAGTATTATAAGTTTTTTTTTTCTGGACCTCTATGAAAATTTTCAATAGTATCCAGACCCCACTTAAAATTTCTTGCCGACCCCTGCTCTAGGACGTAATGAAAGATTAGTTGTTAGGACATTATATATAAATAAAGTATCAAATAATTGGATGGAGCTTGAATAAAAGCTTTATTTTTGCGTTTACTTGTCCACAGCACAATCTATTTATATAGAAGTATCAAAGCATATTTATATAGAAGTATCCAAGAAGTGGTTATTCGGATCAAGATTCTGAGGAGGCTGACTTAACCTTTAATCCTAAGTTCGAAAAAATCCACTCTAGCACATTATGTACTGCAATGTTCTTTTAAGAACTTAAAAGAGCATTCCTTTCCTCTAATCAATGAAGATGAAAACCTTTGAATATTACCTGCAATGACGCAGGTAATATTCAAAAAATCGGCAAAAGGTAACGGACGTCCATGGGAATTTTTTGAGTTGAGTTGCGCCTTCAACTTCAGATATCAATCACTACTATTGATTAAACATCATTCTTAGGAATATGTAGCAATAATTAGCTCGCCTTCTCAGACTTTACAGTTGAATTTTCTAAGAGTCAGTAGAGTTACGTAAAAAGTATGAACAGATAATAAAAAGACTCAGTTCACTAATTAATGTGAATAGCATACTTTTAAGCATTTTACGTACATATATATCATATCTAATAATGCACTAGATGCCTTAAAAAACTAGAGCAAAAAATTTCATCAGAAACATTGATGACAGCTCACTTCTAAGGGTTCGAAAATTCAACAATACAGTTTGTAAGAATGTAGATACCTACGTTTACACGATTGAGTACTCAATTATACCGTTTTTAAACGGGAGATTTTTGGCTGAAATGCGTAAATTTATAAATGTTACATTAAAGACCCATTTCAAAGTACAGTTTAAAAAAATAAACCCCTTTAAAGAGATCATTACAGTTTTGGACTTATTCATAGTAGATTCTAGAGTGAATTGTAAAATTCAGGGGAGGAAGCTCCTCAGAAATTTTTGCAAGACGAAATTTGCATAGATTTTTAATTTTTATAGAGAAACATAATTTTCAATAACAAAGTTTCCACGTCTTGTAATTGTCTTGTGTCAGCGATATTACATTTTCAAAAGGAATGTTAAAATAAAATTTCATATTTATTACTCACAACTGAAGGAATAATTTTAAGAAAATTGTCCATTGTAACAGGTTCTCCAGGAAAAAAACCCAGCTGCTCTTGAACTTGGCGAATCTCTTTAGGTATCAGATCTGTCGACTTCATTGAGACGAACTTGCCACTGGTATTATTGTCCACGTGACAGTACCAGCAGTTTTTCGACATATCTCTCGGTTTTTCATTGCGAATTGAGTTTCGAGGGAAAACTGTCAAAATAGCGAAAATAAAATCAACATCCACGCTAGTAAATGCTCATAATCTTCTCACATATATTCTCAAAATTACCTTAAAATAAAGTTTATTCAACAATGGTTATATCTTTGTATGTTGACATTATAGTTTGATAAGATTGTCTTGATATCATTTATTGGTTACAAGCAAAACGCAGTAAATCGAAGATAAACTGGTGTTCAAAATTTAGAGAAATTGCACCTTTTGTAGAATTTCTGGAAAATTAAAGGGCAGATTTTAACGAAATTTGGTATGGATACATAAGAGTTGGTATGGATACACAGTTACATAACAGAAAAATTGTATCATACAATTATCATGGTACGCACTCGTGATCGTGAGTTAGGCTCATCAGCGTAAGAATGGCCAAAACCCACGTTGCAAGATCGAACATACGATGACTCTTATATGGGATATGGCCCCATCTTACCGCCATAAAGTTATGGCATCGCTATGCCATACTGCAAATGAGACAGTTTGATGAGTAAATAAGGTTGTCGGTCCCACTACTGCAACATCGCATTTTTAAGTTCATGGATGGTTCTCGGAAGAGGATGGCGAGCTGCAATTCCCCTTCCAAGAGAGTCCCAGACATGTTCAGTAGGGGTCTGGATATCTGGTTGGGAAATTCATCCGGCGAAAGTCCTCACTTTGAAGATAATTATCGACTGGGTGATATTTATGAGGACTAGCATTGTCGTCCATAAAAATGGGCCGAGTACCAACTGCGCCTCTGAAAAGTCAAACATGGAGCTGTAAGATCTCATCCCTATACTTCTCACCTGTCAGGGACCCTCTGTGTAACACAGGAAGAAGGGTGCTGACGATCACAGTGCGTACCATGACTGTTGTATGGTATAATTTTTTCTCTTATATAACAGTGTATCCATACCAAACTTGGATACGCAGGAAGCAAGGAATTACTTTTTGAGTTCATAACAAACGATGCTAGCTGTGGCTTTCCTGAAAGACATTCTGAAATATTTAAATGTGCTCAACACCGAACTACAGTGAAGCGGATAATTAATATGTGATCTGATACAAAGTGTGTCTGCTATCCGTCGCAAGCTGGATATCTTTGAAAAATATATTGCAAGTCAAGAATGTTCATTTCCCACCAATTCTGAAATATAAAAAGAAGAATTCTGAAGAAGACATTGCGGTATTTTTAAGGTTTATATCAGATTTTGGGAAGGAATTTGCTGCAAGATTCCAAGTCTTTGCAGAGATAGGGAAGCTTTCTCAATTCCTTAAATCGCCTTATGAAGTTGCTGCAGCGGCAGAATGAACTAACGTGGCTGCGACGTTGTTCAGTCTTTCAAAGCCTTTACTTCAAATGGAGATAATTGACTTGCAAGAAGTTATTTCCTTGCAAATGCATAAAACTGCATACCGTGAAGAATTTTGGGGTAAATATGTTTCAGAAAAGTATGAAAATTGCAAAAAACTAGGTATCAACCTCGTTATTATGTTTGGCGCCACATATGTACGTGAATCATCTTTTTCAAAAATGAATTTTTTGAAGAACAAATATCGTTCGAGATTAACGGACGCCCACCTTTTAGACACTCTTCGCATTAGCTTTTCCCCGCGTGAACCAAATTATAAAAAACTGGCTCAAGACCGCAGGTGTAATTTCTCGCATTATTTTTTTATTATACCTACCTATTGTGTTTTATATAATTACTTAAATGAGTTATAATAGTTACTAGTTTTGACTTTTTATTTTAAGTTTTTTTTTTTGGACCTCGATAAAAATTTTCCAATAGTATCCGGACCCCACTTAAAATTACTTGCAGACCCCTGCTCTAGGACGTAATAAAAGATCAGTTGTTATGACATTATATATAAATAAACTATGAAAAATAGTTGGATGGAGCTCGCTTGGAAAAAAAAAAAAAAAAAAAGCTTTATTTTTGCGTTTACTTGTCCACAGCACAATCTCACTGGATTCAGATAAAAATGATATCTCGTTTAAATATTTATATAGAAGTATTCAAGAAGTGGAAATTCGTATTACTCGGATCAAGATTCTGAGGAAGCTGACTTAATCCTCAGTTCGCAAAAATCCACTCTAGCACATTATGTACTGCAATGCTCTTTTAAGAACTTAGGAAATGTTTCCTACTTACCTCTAATCAATGCAGATGAACACCGTTGAATATTATTTGCAATGATGCAGGTAATATTAAAAAAATCGGCAAAGGTAATGGATGTCCATGGGAATTTTTTGAGTTGAGTTGCGCCTTCAACTTCAGATATCAATCACTACTATTGATTGAATATCATTCTTAGGAATATGTAGCAATAATTAGCTCGCCTTCTCGGACTTTACAGTTGAATTTTCAGAGTCAGTAGAGTTACGTAAAAAGTATGTACAGATAATAAAAAGAATCTGTTCACTATTTAGTGTGAATAGCATACTTTTAAGCATTTTACGTACATTTATACCATATCTAATAATGCACTAGATGCCTTAAAAACTAGAGCAAAAAATTTCATCAGAAACATTGATGACAGCACACTTCTAAGGGTTCGAAAATTCAACAATACAGTTTGTAATAATGTAGATACCTACGTTTACACGATTGAGTACTCAATTTTACCGTTTTTAATGGGAGATTTTTGGCTGAAATGCGTAAATTTATAAATATTACATTAAAGACACATTTCAATGTACAGTTTAAAAAAATAATCCCCTTTAAAGAGATAATTATAGTTTTGGACTTATTCATAGTAGATTCTTGAGTGAATTGTAAAATTCAGGGGAGAAAGCTCCTCAGAAATTTTTGCAAGACGAAAATTTGCATAGATTTTAAGTTTTTATAGAGAAACATAATTTTCAATAACAAAGTTTCCACGTCTTGCAATCGTCTTGTGTCAGCGATATTACAATTTCTAAAGGAATGTTAAATAAAATTTCATATTTATTACTCACAAATGCAGGAATAATTTTCTTAAAATTTTCCTTTGTAATAGGTTCTCCAGGAATAAAACCCAGCTGCTCTTGAACTTAGCGAACCTCTTTAGGTATCGGATCTGTCGACTTCTTTGAGACGAACTTGCCACTGGTATTATTGTCCACGTGACAGTACCAGCATTTTTTCGACATATCTCTCGGTTTTTCATTGCGAATTGAGTTTCGAGGGAAAACTGTCAAAATAGCGAAAATAAAATCAATATCCATGCTAGTAAATGCTCATAATCTTCTCACATGTATTCTCAAAATTACCTTAAAATAAAGTTTATTCAACAATGGTTATATCTTTGTATCTTGACATTATAGTCTTATAAGACTGTTTTGATATCAATTATTGGTTACAAGTAAAACGCAGTAAATCGAAGATAAACTGGTGTTCAAAATTAAGAGAAATTGCCCCTTTTGTTGAATTTCCGGAAAATTAAAGGGTAGATTTTAACGAAATTTGGTATTAACATTAATTTGTAATTTAACACAGTTACATAAGAAAAAAATTGTATCATACAGGTGTAATTCCTCGCATTATTTTTTAAGAATACCTACCTATTGTGTTTTATATAATTACTTAAATGAGTCAAAATAAAAATTTAAAACTAGTAAGTAGTATAAGTTTTTTTTCTGGACCTCGATAAAATTTTCCAATAGTATCCGGACCCCACTTAAAATTACTTGCCGACCCCTGCTCTAGGACGTAATAAAAGATCAGTTGTTATGACATTATATATAAATAAACTATGAAAAATAGTTGGATGGAGCTCGCTTGAAAAAAAAAAAAAAAGGCTTTATTTTTGCGTTTACTTGTCCACAGAACAATCTCACTGGATTCAGATAAAGGTGATATCTCGTTTAAATATTTATATAGAAGTATTCAAGAAGTGGAAATTCGTATTACTCGGATCAAGATTCTGAGGAGGCTGACTTAATCATCAGTTCGCAAAAATCCACTCTAGCACATTATGTACTGCAATGCTCTTTTAAGAACTTAGGAAATGTTTCCTACTTACCTCTAATCAATGCAGATGAACACCGTTGAATATTACCTGCAATGATGCAGATAATTTTCAAAAGATCAGCAAAGGTAAAGGTTACAGTTGAAATTTCTAACAGTCAGTAGAGTTACGTACAAAGTATGTACAGATAATAAAAAGACTCAGTTCACTAATTAGTGTGAATAGCATACTTTTAAGCATTTTACGTACATTTATATCATTTCTAATAATGCACTAGATGCCTTAAAAAAATAGAGCGAAAAATTTTATCAGAAATATTGATGACAGAACAAGTCTAAAAGGTCGAAAATTCAACAATACAGCTTGAAATAATGTAGATACCTACGTTTATACGATTGAGTACTCAATTATACCGTTTTTATGGGAGATTTTTGGTTGAAATGAGTAAATTTATACATGTTACATTAAAGACACATTTCAAAGTACAGTTTAAAAAAATATACCCCCTTTAAAGTGATAATTATAGTTTTGGACTTATTCATAGTAGATTCTAGAGTGAATTGTAAAGTTCAGGAGAGAAAGCTCCTGAGAAAGTTTTGCAAGACGAAAATTTGCATAGATTTTAAATTTATATAGTGAAACATAATTTTCAATAACAAATCTTCCACGTCTTGAAATTGTCTTGTATCAGCGATATTACAATTTCAAAAGCAATGGTAAAATAAAATGTCATATTTATTACTCACAACGTAACGGCTAATACAGTAATAAGATCAATTCAAGCAATAGCATAGAATAAGGTAAGGTAAGCTAATTAGAATATCAAGTGTAATAGTATATTTAAAGTCTAATGCAACTTGTAACATAACAAGCGTAGAACAAGTTTTTATAAATAAGTCAAAAGGATACAACCTCGAATTGTGGCTAGTAGGTGAGAGAGGACAGGAGCATCTAGAAGATTACACTGAAAATCCAGATGGGCGTTTTGTTTAAAAGAACGGAAGGGCCAATCAAAATTCAAGTGTGTGTTCATGCGGTGTTGGCATTTAATTAATGAATAACCTAATTTGTTATAGAAAAGATTCAGTGAAAGAAAGAAAGAAAAAATTAGAAGAGAAGAAAATAAATGTGCATTTAGAGGGAAACAACTAGTTCAAAGAATGATTAAATAATATTAGTGTTTTGCATAATAAGGTTGGAGAGAGAAAGTTACTGAAGGGAATTAAAAAGATCACCAGAGTAGATCAGTGGCTCAGAGCTAAGGCTCTGGACTTCATCGTAGAAGGTAGTGAGTTCGGGCCTGCCTCAGGGCAACTTGCGTTACGAGATGAAAAAGAAAAAATTAATTAATTAGCAAATAAATTATGATAAAAAATAAATAAAAGAATAATAAAATGAAAATATATATATAATGTAGGATAACTAAATATAATTTAAAGGTATGCAAAGATTACACACCGTTAGTTAGAATGTAAGTTGGCAGTGTGTACAAAACAGGTGCCGAGGGAATTTATTAATGTATTGTCTGTGATATTAATTTTACATGATGTATTTTTGAGTAGTATGAGTTGTAATTCCACTTGTCTACTGTTACACATAGACATCAAAAAGAAGAAGGAATGTAATTTAACTTTGCTTGTAATCAGAAATAAATACAGAAAGGAAAAAGTCGACTGGAACCGGAAACGGCCAGCTCGAAAATTTAATTTGTTTTAGACCTCCAAGTAGAGAGTCTGTTGCCACGGATATGGCTAGGCAATAACTATGTTATTTTTGAACTTAAGTTGTTTTGTTTAGTTAATGTGACTTATATACATAACCTTGCCGTTTATGCATTCGCAGTGGTCGGCATGATTTACGATTTCTTACTCACAACTGTAGGAATAATTTTCTGAAAATTGTCCATTGTAACAGGTTCTCCAGGAAAAAAACGCAGCTGCTCTTGAACTTGGCGAATCTCTTTAGGTATCAGATCTGTCGACTTCATTGAGGCGAACTTGCCACTGGTATTATTGTCCACGTGACAGTACCACAAAATACAACAGTCCATAAAAATGGGCCGAGTACCAACTGCGCCTCTGAAATGTCAAACATGGGGCTGTAAGATCTCATGCCTATACTTCACCTGTCAGGGACCCTCTGTGTAACACAGGAAGAAGGGTGCTGGCGATCACAGTGCGTACCATGACTGTTGTATGGTATAATTTTTTTCTTATATAATAGTGTATCCATACCAAATTTCATTAATGTCTGCCCATTAGTTTTCCAAAAAAATCGACAAAATGAACAAATTCTCTTAATTTGGAACACCAGTGTACACCAGTCAATTAGAGATATAATTGACTGTAAGAAATAGGACTCTTAACATCTAGGGATCGCTTCATACCATCTTCCAGTTAAATTGAAAAGAGTATAAGAGAGAATATGAGGTGAAACTACACTGCTGGCCATTAAAATTTGAACATCAGGAAGGAATGCAAATAACAAAACTTTACATATTGTACGTATACCACATAGTAGGAAGAAAACATGATTAAATTTGTAGGCGATTTGGGGGTATACAGGGTCCGAAATTAGTACACACAACTGCCACCGCTGGCAACTAAAACGGCTCTATCCCGGTTAGGAATCGAGTCGAATTGGGCTTCGATGACTGACACGGACAAGTCATTCCATGCTGCTCAAGTCTATGCCCCACTTCAGCAATCGTAGTGGCTGGAGAGAGATAACGACCCAGTCTCTAAGCAAACCATGACCTGATGTTTTCAATGAGTGAGAGATCTGGAGAACGCCCTGGCCAAGGCAACAGTCGAACACCCTCTGTGTCGAGGTAGATCAGAACACGTCATGCAACATACGGTCTTGCATTATCTTGTTGAAAAATGATGTCTCAGATACCTCGAAGGTAGGGTACAGCCACCGGCCTGTCAAGGGAAGCCGCAATAACGGTCGCCGTGCAGACAATCCTTGCTGCTCCAGACGTCGTCGCATTGTCCGAGCGGATACTTCTCGCGCTGCAAACAAGCCCATTTCCTGACTCAAGATCCATGATGTTGCTGTTCGATCCCGCAAGGCCGGCCTGACAACGTGTTTGTCCTCTCGGACATTAGGGGTGGGAGACCGTTGGGATCCTGCATGGCTTTCAGTATGACCTTCCCGAACCAATCGATTCCATATTCGCATGACAGTCGTTGGATTCCGTCCAATGCTAGTAGCAATATCGCGGAAAGATAAACCGCACTCTCGATAAGCCACGATCCCGCCGCTGTCGAATTCCGACACTTAGAGGTAGCCGTTTGTCCTTCTTATACGAGACACAACACGGTCTTCTCACAAACAACCGACATTCAAATGCGATCTCCGAATAGGAAACCCGCTGCGTAATTTTCCTTTTATACAGAGTTTGAGATACCGTTTCTCCCTCCTGCGTCGTTCGATTGCGTTTAAATGCTAATCATTTGCATATCCCAGCATCTTCTTCCTTGTATGCGAATTTGACGTTTGTATCTGTTAGTAACCCGGTTCTTTACACTTCCCATTTTTATAGTAATGTTGCATCATACTCCTTCAAACTGGCGTCATGCATACAGTGAGGTCACAACTCCTTTTTTGTGTTTTTATTTTCTTTTGTATCGATACTAGCTCCTTCAATCGATATGTAAAATTGTACGTAAGTACTCTGGTATAAAAGGGGAGTACATACTTGTAACTTTGAGCATTGGGCATTTGTTATTGCCTTGACTTGTATTTGCTTTCAAGAGGTTTGGGTAAGTTACCCAACGCTGTGTTGATTATTCTAAATGTGAATAAACTTATTTTTTTATTTTAGCCTGACTTTCCTTCGAGTCATATTATTTTTTCTATTAAGACTTTGCTATGCTGCACTGAGGCAACTCTGTTCGAACGATTAATCAACATGGTTATGGGCCTGACGCCTTAGCATATCTAATCTACTTACGGAAAAATTACTCGAGGAAGTTTATTTTTATAAGCTGATAGAGAATGCTCAGAAGGGGGGCCTTGACACCCCAAGTGTAGTTGCACCATTAACTTTTGCTTCAAATGACGTTGGACTGAACTGGTTCCAGAAATTACGTTTTCACTCTAATTCGTTAAGTGTTCGCCTTGTGCTCATATGTTGAAACCTATAGGGTGATACAATTTCATTAAATTCTTCCTGGAAGTGGTTTTGCTTTGAAGAATGGCGTCAAGTACCAGTGAAGTAAATTTTAAGATCGCGCTTTTAAGCGAAAGCAATTACTCAACATGGTGTACAGATATGAGGGTGTTACTGATGGAACGGGGGTGCTGGGAGATTGTTCAAAGAACTGAAAAAGTACCTGAAGCACAAGAAGGTGAAAAGGTGGACGAGACTGCAGCAAGGGACTTTAGAAATCGAAGAAACAGAGCGCTTTCGACAATTTACATGAGCGTATCGCCTCGATATCGTGCCCTGCTCGAAAAAGCCATTGACGGACCTGATGTCTGGGATAAGCTGAAAAAGTACTTTGAGCCAGACAGTCGTGCTCGTGTCATGTCACTTAAGAATGAACTCAATTCCTGTCGTATGGAGTCAGATGAGGACATAGGGCTGTATTCGAGTAAATTAGCCAGTATTTTTGATAAGCTGAGTGAGGCTGGTTATGCTGTATCCGAAATTGATGAAATATTTCAGCTTATGCGATATCTACCAAAGGAGTTCGATAATATTGTTCAAACAATATATCGGTTTGAGAAGGATCAATTTACTTTCGTTTCTGTACGAGAAGAATTACTTGCCGAAGAAGCAAGGTTGAAACAGAGTTTGCAGACCAAGCAAATATTTCATACCTAACAAGAAACCGGCCGGAGGGGTTCCCGCGACAAGAGATGATTGACAAGCCCAAGCAGACAGATTCTCATCCATTACAGAGTAGGAAATGTTACAAGTGTCACCAGCTTGGTCATCTTCGTAAAGATTGTCGTGTATCCGGAAAATCAAGGACTTATAAGCAATCCAAACATTCAAGTTCTGAACGTGAACGATGTCAGTATACCAGTCCGAGTCGATCAAACAAGTTTTCTGCTGGAAGCGTTAGTGACTGGAATTGAGGAGCGTTGTTGGGTGTTCGATATAACCTCCTCGTCTCATTTATGCAAGGACAGAGACATTATGTTCGATTTTACACCAGTTACAGATCAGACATTAGTGGAAGCAGTTAACGGTGTCCCTACCCCTGTTACAGGTAATGGATCTGTAGTTATTTTTCTAAATGGTGAAAAATATACCTTAATTGATGTACTTTATGCACCAGAACTGAGGAAAAACCTCATATCTGGCCTTCGTGTTGACGAATGGGAAGTCAAATACGTAGGTCATGGAAAAATAGATGTGGTATCCGGAAACAAACTACTTTTTACTGCAAAGTTAGTAAATGGACTTACCCAGTATGTATTTACCCAGATTATGAAAATGTCATGATGCTCAGAATTTTCACTCAAAAATTGTAAACGCAAAACACACCATCTCTAAATGTTCTAAAAATAGAAGTTCCACGGCTTTTGTTTCGGAAAGTTTAAATGTATGGCATAAACGCTTTGCTCACATAAATGCAGAATATATAAAATTAACATCTAAAAATAACTGTGTAAAAGAGTTACCAAAGTTAACGGGGAATCTTGATTCGTGTGATCAATGTCACGAAGCTAAATCCAAAAGAGTTAGTTTTAAATCCCTAGATAGTATACGATGTCAAAACCCTCTTGACTTGATCTATATGGATCTGTGTGGTCCTTTGCCGAGACCATCGATCCACGGGCATTTATACTTTTTATCGGTGGTTGATGACTATTCTAGAAAAGTTTGGGTTTTTCCCCTTAAATCTAAAACGGAAGTATTTCAAACCTTTAAAAAGTTTAAAACAAGAGCTGAAAGGTTCCTGGAGCGGAAACTTAAATGTATTCGTACTGATAATGGTACAGAATTTATAAATGATCAATTCAGGGAGTATTGTGAAGACTTCCAACATGAAAAATCTTAACCCTTACACCCCAGAGCAGAACGGAGTATGTGAAAGGTTTGATTATACTGCTGTAAACGGGATAAATGTTTTACTTAGGGATAGTAGCATGAGTCAATGTTTTTGGCCAGAGGCTCTTTTACATTGCACTTACACATGGAATCGTGTATGCCATGCTGGAATGACAAAAACACCATTTGAGCTTTATGGGGGACGACAGCCGTCAGTTCAACACTTACGGCCGTTCGGCACGAAAGCTTTTGTCGGTATACCTAAAAAATTAAGATTAAAACTAGATTTAAGGTCTAAACCAGGAATTCTTGTAGGGTATGTATGCTTTGCAGACGAAAGGATACAGAATTTGGATGCCGAACGAGCATAAAATTATCGAAACCATAAATATCAGGTTTAATGAAAATCAAAAGGGCGGTTTGAGTAATGCGTCTGTGGAACGCGAACTGGACCCAGAGTTCGTGGATTTTAAATTTCCCCGACTCTGTCGGGGATTTAAATTTGTGGATAATATATATATAATAGATATATAATTTGTGGATGTAAATTTAAATTTGTGGATTTTCATCTGAGTCTTCAAGACTCAGATGAGTTGAATTTTCAAAGCCCCAAACAGATAGTGAGAGTTATGGATGTGATTCTGATGGTGATTCTGTAGCACCTGATAACAAAATTGTAAACTGGACGCGTAAAGCTGTTCCAAGGACAAGTAGTAAAAGAACTGATATTTATTATTATGAGGAAGGAAAAGATGATGCGTCAAGTAGGTTGAGGTCATTGAAAGATGTTAAACAATATTGTATAAACAATAATCTTAAATTTCAATCAGAAATTTTTGATTTTCTTCCAAAAATAAATATTCAGGGATTATTGCTGGAACCAAAGCGGGTCATAGTAGCTTAATGTCAGAATGACTAGAAAAGGAAATTTACATTCCAAAATGTTTTAAACAGGCTATGAATTCCAAACACAGTGAACAGTGGTTTAATGCAATGGAGGGTGTATTAAACACTATGAAGGAAAGAGGTGTTTGGGAGTTAGTAGAGCGACCTGAAAATGCTGAAGTGTTGGGTTGTAGATGGGTTTATACTACAAAGCAGGATGAATCAGATAAATTAAAAGATTCAAAGCACGTTAGTTGCCCAGGGTTATCACCAACGAAAAGGTGAAAGTTTTGATGAAGTTATTTCCCCAGTTATCAACTTTAGCTTGATAAGGTTCTTTTTCGCTGTACTCGTTTGCCTGAACCACTGGACACATTTGCAATGTGACATTAAATGCGCATATCTATATGCCCCATTAAGCGAAGTAATTTATACCTGGTTTTGAAAAATCCAATTTAGTTTGTCGTTTAAAAGTGTCTATATGTGGACTTAGGCAGAGCGGGTGAGAATGGTTTTTTAAAATTCACCCGGTATTAAAAGAGTTGGGTTTTAGAAAATTTGAATGGTGTAATTGCGCATATATTTTAGATTCAAATGTTATATTTTTATTATATGTGGATGACATAGTCGTGTTTGGGAGAGAACAAAAACATATCGACATAGCTATTAAATTGTTGAAAAATAAATTTGAATTAACAATTTTGGGGAAAAGTAAAAAACTTTTGGGGGTTGAATTTTCAGAAACTGACAACAAACTTTTTATTCACCAACTTGAATATATAAATAAAATTTGCAAAACATACGATAGGTATTACTATCTAATCTCATCATTACCTATAGAGCCTCTTTACTCTAAAACAGTGTCCACAGGATAAAGTTGAAATTGAGGAAATGTCTAAAATTCAGTACAAGAGGCTTGTAGGCTGTCTGGCGTTCTTAGCTAACAGAACGAGACCCGATATTTCACACGCAGTCAACATTTTTTCCCAGTTTCAACAAAATCCAGGAAGGGTACATTGGATGGGACTTCTTAAGGGGACTCGCTACCCTTAAATCTTTAAAACATTCGATTTTTTGAAAAAAATATATGTTAAAGTCTGATCATTTCTGAACAAAATAAAGCAAACTGCATGAAAACATTCCGCTTAGTTCCGGAGATATTGATATTCTGAATATTTAATTACTGATCAAGTTTATGGAAAGAAAAATTTTAAACTCATTTTTCTCAAAATGAAATTTTGCATCATTCCGCAACTGATATCTCAAAAACTATGAAACATAATTCCATGAAATTTTTATCACTGCATAATCATGTTATTTTATTGCGTCTGAACCAGAATTTTTGCAATCACTGCACATTTTGTTATTTTTTCGGGTGTAAATTAATGGAAAAATTTAAGGAAATTTTAAGTATATTTTGAGCACTTTTAAAAAATTGAAAAAATATTTTAATGTTGAATGTTTTATGTTCAATTGTATTTTGAATTATTTATTTTAAATATAAAACAGGAGTTATACATTTAAGTGTAAAATTTATTTCATAGTTCTGCGCGCAAGCCAGTATACAATAAAAATACTTAAAACACAAGGTATATCCAAAGCATTAAAAAATATATTTAAAATTATTTTGAGAGTTGAAAATTCGTTTATTGAACTAAATATATCAATTTATCCTATACATAAAATTTGGAAAAATTGGGAGTAAATTGAAATAGTTACAAAGAGTCAAAAAGTATGAAAATATGCCTTATTTCCTCGACTTAAAGGTCGTGAGTCCCCTTAAGTTGCTAGGATATATAAAATATACCAAAAATTTAAAACTCGACATTTTTTATATTAGTAATCTAAATCTTAATTCTTATTCTGACGCTGATTTTGCAAATAATCGTGATAGTAGAGTTTCGACGGGAGGTCATATAATTTTTGTTGATCAGGCTCCAGAAGTTTGGCGTTCATTTAAACAGATATAGATATGCTTGAGTACCATGGAATCTGAATTTGTTTCCTTAACGGAAGCATCGAAAGAACTCATCTGGTATGAACGTATTTGTAACGAGTGTGAGAAATTGAAAATTATACCCTAGAATAAAAATATTCCGAAGTTGTTTGTTGATAATCAAACTACTATTAACTTTGTTAAATCCCCGCTTGAAAACTATCGAACAAAGCACATAGACATTAAATTATTTTTTGTAAGAGACCTAGTTTACCAAAAACTTTTTGAATTAAAATACATACAAAGTAAATCAAATTTATCAGATGTTTTCACGAAGCCACAACAAAAGATAGAACTAAAAGGATTTAGAGATGCAGTGTTTTGTGATAGTATGATTAAAGATAATGTACTCTGTTAATGAAATGATGGACTTAACTTAAAATGAGACATTTCAAGTTCTTCTAATTTTTTTCGATGCTTGTGAACTGATTATATTTTCTATATTATGTAATGTGTATTTTTTCTATTATGTAATGTATATATATATATTCTTTTTGGAAATGTAAAGACGGTGTCCAATATTAGTAACCCGGTTCTTTGCACTTCCCATTTTTATAGTAATGATGCGCCATGCTGTATGTATGACGCCAGTTTGAAGGAGTGAGGTCACAACTCCGTTTTTGTGTTTTTATTTTTTTTGTATCGATACTAGCTCCTTCAATCGATATGTAAATTGTACGTAAGTACTCGAGTATAAAAGGGGAGTACATACTTGTTACTATGAGCATAGAGCATTGGGCATTTGTTATTGCCTTGACTTGCATTTGATTTCGAGCTGTTTGGGTAAGTTACCCAATGCTGTGTTAATTATTCTAAATGTGAATAAACTTATTTTTTTATTTTAACTTGACTTTCTTTCGAGTCATATTATTTTTCTTATCAAGACTCTGCTATGTTTCACTGAGGCAACTCTGTTTGAAAGATTAATCAACACTATCCATCACTCCGCCCTTAGAATCTGTTCTGGTGCCTTCTGAATATCGCCTATTAAGAGCTTAAATGTCATCTGTGGCGAGCCTACTTTACCATCAATTCGCAAGCAAAGGAAGAGCTGAGATAGACATGCCATTACGCCGTGTTCGAAGACAATATAAGCAGTTGTTGCAGTTTGAGAGGGGGAAAATCGTCGGGATGATGGAAGCTGGGTGGTCAGCTAGGCGCGTAGCTCGTCAATTAGGCCGCTCTGATTGTGTTGTGAGGAGGTGTTGGGACCAGTGGACCCGAGAGATGTCATGTACACGAAGACCAGGCTCAGGACGCACTCGACAGACCAGTCGTCGAGAAGACCGCCACATCGTAAGAAATGCACGCGTACAGCCAACTGCTTCATCGGCAGCCATCCAGGCACAGGTAGCACCTTCACTAGGGGCCTCTGTGTCTTCTCGAACCATACGAAGGCGCGTGACTGAAGGACAGTTGGTATCGCGGCGCCCATTACGTGTGCTGCCCTTGACGCCCACCCATCGACGCCTCCGTTTGGAGTTTTGCCGCGCACGAGGAAACTGGACGGCAGCGGAATGGAACCAGGTCGTCTTTAGCGATGAATCCAGATTCAATCTCGGCAGTGGTGACAATCGTGTTCGTGTGTAGAGAGCCCGTGGTGAACGCTTCAATCCTGCCTTTGCTGTACAGCGACACATCGCTCCCACAGCTGGTGTGATGGTATGGGGTGCCATTGCCTACAATACACGGTCACCCCTAGTATTGTTCCGTGGCACCATGACAGCGCAGCGGTATGTTCATGAAATCCTGCAACCACATGTGTTGCCACTCATGCAACGGCTCCCAGGAGCCATTTTTCAACAAGACAATGCTCGGCCTCATACGGCAAGGGTGTCACAAGACTGTCTCTGCACTGTTACTACCCTTCCTTTGCCTGCCCGATCCCCAGATTTGTCTCCAATCGAGCATATCTGGGATCATTTGGGACGATGAGTTGGGCATCCCACGAGTTTGAACGAACTAGAGGCAAGGTTACAGCAAATATGGAACGAAATGTCTCAAGACATCATACAGAACTTGTATGACTCAATGCCCGATCGTATCGCATCGTGCATTCGCGCTAGAGGGGGTCCAACGGAGTATTAACTCCTCCGTTCTTTTGCCTTTTTCTCTGAAATAAACTATCCTTTTTCTTTGGTTTTCTTATCATTTACTTATATCAAAGTAGTCATTACGTATGTAAAATTTCGTTTCATTTTGACGACTCCTTCTTGGTGCGCTAATTTTTTTGTCCATGAGTGCATTTGCCTCCCAGAGGCCTCCCCAATTTGGACTTCTAGGGGGAATAAAAGACCAGTCTATGTTTTCTTCCGCGAAAAAGGCTAATAAAGATTCCTCTTTTTCTTGAACAAATTTAAATAAAGCTCTAAGTTCTCTATTAGCCCCAACCATGTTTGTCCCATTATCAGAGAATATTTTATGGCATTTTCCCCTTCTCGAAATAAATCTTTTCAGTGTGTTTATTAGAGCTTGTGAAGTTAAATCACTGATTATTTCGAAGTGTATATCTTTTGTTACTAGACATGTGAATATGCAAACATAAACTTTAATTTCGGGACCTTTCCTCTGATATCTATTTTTTATTAAGAATGGCCCGCATAAATCAATTCCAGTTGAATTAAAAACTTTATCGGGTGTTATTCTTTGCGTTGGCAAATTGCCCATTTGTTACGAGCACTCCTTGGGATTGGCTTTAAAGCAAATGATACAATTGTGCAGAATTTTTTTGCACAAATTTCTTCCATGAATGGGCCAATATTTTTGCCTAACCTGAAAGAGTAAATGTTGAGGTCCAAGATGAAAATACTTCTCATGATAATATCCCAACAAACACAGAGGCATCGGGCCGGGGTCGAAAGGTTCTGGCCAGCCGATTTCTCCACTGCCGGGCCGGCGCATTAGGTCAGTATCGTTTCCGTCACGGCTGTGTCCTCTCGCCCGCGACTACCCCGTCGAATGCTGGGTCGCGTCCGGTAGGAATCGAGACATCGTTCATCCGACTGCGAACCGTGAAGCAGCCGCTAGTAAGCCATCGATGGGGACAGATAGCCGCCGAGTAACAGGAGGTTGACGGGCCGATTACGGGAGCAATAATTGGTGTCGACATACCGTAATCTACCCATCTCGTAAACAGCAATGTGCCGTAGGTCCGGGCATCATGCCAGCATTCTACCAGAATCGGACCGCCGGCATTTTTTTAAAGTTTTGCGTAGGACCCTTTCGTTTATATGCTTATTTTTATTATTTATTACATTGACGAATAACCTCTGATATCAACCCTTTCACTTTTATTATTATTTTTTTTGTCTTCATATTTCTAGTATTCTTTTCAGTTTTGCCTTATGTATTTTTAGGTATTACCAAATACTGATCTTTGTTATTACCTAAAAATTTGCATTTTAATCACAAATTTACTTGTTAGAACAAAACCTCCTTTTGTATTAAGATACATTAACCCAAATTTGAAAGTTAAGATAACATTAATACCAACCATTAAAGCTAAATCATCTTTCCATTCGATCTAAGGTTCCCGTTTGTTTTTTTTTAATTTAGAATGAGATTATAGTATGTAAAACAGTACTACTTTAATAATTAACCCAAAAAATTTGTACTTCCCCAGTATAAAATTTATTAACATAATTTGATAAATTTATAAACATAAATTTGATACATTCATTTTCAAAACGACTAATGTGTAGTGTGTATGATGAAACCCATCTTTGTGACCTTATGAAAACTTGCTCAGAAGAATTTATTTAAATTATTTTTTGGTGTAGAGTTAATAAATGCTCTACAGATAAGAAAATTATTTTTTGCATAGTTTTGTGAATTAAAGAGTAATTCATTAAATTCTTATAAGTCATTTTTAAAAAATATTTTCTTTTATATTATATTGGACATTCAATATCCAACACTTGATAGTACTATTTCTCAAAAATAGTACTATCAAGTGTTGGATATTGAATGTCCAATATAATATAAAAGAAAATATTTTTTAAAAATGACTTATAAGAATTTAATGAATTACTCTTTAATTCATAAAACTATACAAAACAAAAGATAATTATAGAAACACATGTTTTTAAATACAGAAAAGAGCTGGTTTAAAGTAAAAATAGTTTATTTAGAAAGTACATAGCACATTTACACAATTTGTTCTACGAAACAGGATCCTTTCGCTGTACCTCTGGCTCCATCTTTACAGCACCTAGGGAAAAAAAAGAAAGAGAAAATCAGTTCATAAATTTATGTGAAAGGAAAATGACTCCCATCCCCTGATATAATTTATGAATCAAAAGAAGAATTTATTTAAATTATTTTTTGATGTAGAGTTAGTAAATGCTCTGCAGATAAGAAAATTATTTTTTGCATAGTTTTGTACATTAAAGGGTAATTTATTGTTGTAAAAATAGTTGATTGTTGAAAGTAGTTGAAAAAATTCATTGTTGATAAAGTAGAATTAAATAAATCCAATTAGGAAATATAAATTCTGAGATAGGGGTTTAAAAAAACTTGATATAAAACAGCACCCAACACATGAGTGCAGTTTTAAATCTGTTGTCATTTTATTGATAACTACTTCCAAGAAGTAATTTCCTGCGACATTTTTTTGTAAAACCAATTACATACTGTGAAAACTACATCATGTAATAAATATTTACTTGATTAAATAAATATACTAATAGAAAATAGTTATAAAATATTTTTTAAAGAGAATTCCCCTTTTCACTAAATTTCTCTCTGTAGAGTAGAAAATCCAAACATGTCGATTAATTTGTTATTATAGATATAAATAAAATAGGGTAGATTGCCTTGATAAGAGTACAATAATAAGTTTTTAATGTTGAGCATAATTTCAGCTCAACATTGAAAGCTGAATCAGAGACTTGTCTAGAATGACACCAAAATTTCCTCTTCACTATTGACAATAATGCTGTTGAAAGTAGAGAAACACAAGAATATAGATTGAATGCTAAGTAAAACATTAGCATACAAAATCTTAAATTTCTAAATTTGATTACAACATGCCATAGAGAGCATTAATACAGATGCTGGGTCAGATTTAGAAATTTAAGATGCTAACATTTTATTTAGTATTCAATCTTCATTCTTGTGTTTCTTTACTTTCAATGTGAGAGTGATTCTCGATAGTGAAGAGAAAATTTTGTTGTCATTCTAAACAAGTCAGCTTTCAATTATTGTACTCTATCAAGGCATTCTAATCTATTTTATTTATATCTGTAATAACTAATCATTTAATTGACAGGATTGAATGTCTTACTGTACTCAGAAATTTAGTGAAAAGGGTGAATACTCTTTAACAACTAATCTATTACTATAATAATGAATAAAGTAAACATTTATTATATGATGTAGCTTTCACAGTAATTGGTTTTACAAAAAATGTGGTACAAAGTAATTTGGGATAGTAACTTCTGCATAGTATTTTAATAGAGCATATCTTTTGTTACTTAATTGTCAAATTATGGTGGAGATCTGTGTATAAAATATTTTTTATTTGCGAGCAGCTGTTATTAGGGATAACCACAGTAAGAAATTATTCGGAAATTGCCGGAAAAAAAATTCGATATATAGAAATTTCGATATATAGAATTGAGCTTAGTTTTTTCATAATTCTCCTAAAAATAATTAAAGCTAATTTTCGTATACGAAACTCCATTTCTAATTTATATGCGAATCCCATTAAATGAAAGTTAATAACTAAAAAATTAAATTAATATGAAAGATTTATCGAGTGCTACATACCTTTAAAAAAAAACAATAATCCAGACAGTGGTTACAATGATCACAGTTACATACTTTTAAAAAAAAAACTACGATATGTTGCTGAACGGCCAGTTTTGCGGAAAGTTCAAAGAAATGTTCGTATTTATTCAGTCCACTAAAAACTTAATCAGGGACATTTTCAGCGACTTGAAGTTCACGACATATTGTTTCAAAACTGGGAGATTTTATTCTAAAGTGGAATAAAATCTCCCAATTTGTCTTGAAAAAAATTTCGATATATACAGATTTTTTCGATATATAGAAACAAGTTTTCTATGTAATGAACATTGAGATTTGCTAAGAGTTCGATATATAGAAAATTTCGATATGTAGAAGTTCGATATATGGAGGTTCGACTGTATATATATATATATATATATATATATATATATATATATATATATATATATATATATATATATATATATATATATATATATATATATATATAAGTCTAATGCGGAGGTACTTGTCTTTAGACATTACTTTTATTATGGGAGCACCATATAGGTGAGCCAGCATTGCTCGCTATGAGGTGGACAACACGGAAATGACCAAGCCTTCAGCCTACTGCGTGGCAGCTGAGAATGCTAACCATTACCCCATGTAGGCGGCTATATATACATATATGCATACATATATACACATACATACATATATATGAAATGTAGCGAATGGACATTATCATGAAATAGGAGCTTACATCGTGGCCGAAAAATAAGAAAATCAGCTTCAGGAACAAATGAGTAAAGCAACACATCTTATTTGAGTCAGTCCAGCGTCTCCCCGTAAAAGCGCGAAAAATAGAATTAGCCCAGAATTGGCGGAGGAAGTTAGTATGTGGGAAGGCGAAGCGTTTACGCCAAAGACAAGGAGGGGTTACCAGGACAGAGATGAAGGTCACAATGGGCGATTATAGGTAGTTAGTAATATTATCACACACACACATATATATATATATATATATATATATATATATATATATATATATATATACAGTGGACGCTCGTTAATTCGAACTCGGTTAATTCGAACTTTCGGTTAATTCGAACTAATCCAAAGGCCCCAAAAAACTTGTATTGGAGTTAATGTTAAAAATATCTCATTAATTCGAACTAAATTTTTATCACTTCGGTTAATTCGAACTAAAAATTTGACAAAAAAAATTCCTCGTTTAATGTAGAAAATACACACTGTATTTATTATTTTGTGAGTCAAAATTTTTTTTCTGTGTACGGCACATGCCTGCATTCCTAGACTATTGCATGTCCACTAAACGTTAATAACTATTGTCCTTCTTATTAGTGCTAAACGGAAAAAGCAATTTTTCTTTATTTGGATCGATTTTCTTAGAATTTTAGAAAAACTAGTCTTTACTATAGATTCTAGGGAGCTGCGTCAGTTATAACTGTAGTGCAGACAAGTTAATGTGGTCTAGTTTTTCTTCCTCATTGTGTGGTGTGAACGTATAAAAATTCAGGATGTCTACACGTGGAAAGTACAAAACCCTAACTTGGAGACAACGGTAGAAATTTTAAAGAAAGTAGAGAATGGCGAATGTAAAACAAAGTTAGCAGCTGACTATGAAATTAAAAATAAATGCCTTGTCAACTAATTTGAAAAACATGGAGTCAATTTTAGATTCATGGGAAAAATCAAAATTTGCTGGAGGAAGGAAACGCATGGGAAATGCGTCCCAAGAAGTTCTAGAAAAAGCTCTACTGCTATGGTTTCAGGATGTTAGATCTCGAAATTTTCCGATAAATGGACCCCTAGTGCTGACGAAGGCTGATGAATTGGCAAGTCGGATGGGTATTGAAGATTTTAAATGCAGTGATGGATGGCTTTTTCGATTTATGTCAAGGCAAAATATTTCTTATTAAACTGTATGTGGCCAAAGCTCTGATGTAAACGAAGACGTATGCACTAAATTCGGAAGGAAACTGCCAGGGCTTTTCTCTACTTACCTACCGAAATATATTTTTAATGCGGCCATAATGGACAAAGCCATAATGGACTCTATTAAAACTCTGAAAGAATTTATTCAGATGGAACCTTCCTCTGAAAATGAATTGAATTGTTTACTTCAAATCGTGAAGCTGGCTGAACAATGTAGGCATCATAAACAGAACCAAACATCCATTTTACAGTTTTCCCCAAAGTGTAATTCATATTTTTAATAAAAGTTTACTTTATACTGCATATCTTCTGCTTCATTTTATGATTAAGGTAAGTCTGTATTGCTTTTTAATATGTTTAACTTTAGATAACATAGTATAATATATTTTCTGGGGTTATACATACTAGGAGACTTTTTTCTTCAGTGATACACACAAGTTCACGACATATTGTTTCAAAACTGGGAGATTTTATTCTAAAGTGGAATAAAATCTCCCAATTTGTCTTGAAAAAAATTTCGATATATACAGATTTTTTCGATATATAGAAACAAGTTTTCTATGTAATGAACATTGAGATTTGCTAAGAGTTCGATATATAGAAAATTTCGATATGTAGAAGTTCGATATATGGAGGTTCGACTGTATATATATATATATATATATATATATATATATATATATATATATATATATATATATATATATATATATATATATATAAGTCTAATGCGGAGGTACTTGTCTTTAGACATTACTTTTATTATGGGAGCACCATATAGGTGAGCCAGCATTGCTCGCTATGAGGTGGACAACACGGAAATGACCAAGCCTTCAGCCTACTGCGTGGCAGCTGAGAATGCTAACCATTACCCCATGTAGGCGGCTAAATATACATATATGCATACATATATACACATACATACATATATATGAAATGTAGCGAATGGACATTATCATGAAATAGGAGCTTACATCGTGGCCGAAAAATAAGAAAATCAGCTTCAGGAACAAATGAGTAAAGCAACACATCTTATTTGAGTCAGTCCAGCGTCTCCCCGTAAAAGCGCGAAAAATAGAATTAGCCCAGAATTGGCGGAGGAAGTTAGTATGTGGGAAGGCGAAGCGTTTACGCCAAAGACAAGGAGGGGTTACCAGGACAGAGATGAAGGTCACAATGGGCGATTATAGGTAGTTAGTAATATTATCACACACACATATATATATATATATATATATATATATATATATATATATATACATATACAGTGGACGCTCGTTAATTCGAACTCGGTTAATTCGAACTTTCGGTTAATTCGAACTAATCCAAAGGCCCCAAAAAACTTGTATTGGAGTTAATGTTAAAAATATCTCATTAATTCGAACTAAATTTTTATCACTTCGGTTAATTCGAACTAAAAATTTGACAAAAAAAAATTCCTCGTTTAATGTAGAAAATACACACTGTATTTATTATTTTGTGAGTCAAAATTTTTTTTCTGTGTACGGCACATGCCTGCATTCCTAGACTATTGCATGTCCACTAAACGTTAATAACTATTGTCCTTCTTATTAGTGCTAAACGGAAAAAGCAATTTTTCTTTATTTGGATCGATTTTCTTAGAATTTTAGAAAAACTAGTCTTTACTATAGATTCTAGGGAGCTGCGTCAGTTATAACTGTAGTGCAGACAAGTTAATGTGGTCTAGTTTTTCTTCCTCATTGTGTGGTGTGAACGTATAAAAATTCAGGATGTCTACACGTGGAAAGTACAAAACCCTAACTTGGAGACAACGGTAGAAATTTTAAAGAAAGTAGAGAATGGCGAATGTAAAACAAAGTTAGCAGCTGACTATGAAATTAAAAATAAATGCCTTGTCAACTAATTTGAAAAACATGGAGTCAATTTTAGATTCATGGGAAAAATCAAAATTTGCTGGAGGAAGGAAACGCATGGGAAATGCGTCCCAAGAAGTTCTAGAAAAAGCTCTACTGCTATGGTTTCAGGATGTTAGATCTCGAAATTTTCCGATAAATGGACCCCTAGTGCTGACGAAGGCTGATGAATTGGCAAGTCGGATGGGTATTGAAGATTTTAAATGCAGTGATGGATGGCTTTTTCGATTTATGTCAAGGCAAAATATTTCTTATTAAACTGTATGTGGCCAAAGCTCTGATGTAAACGAAGACGTATGCACTAAATTCGGAAGGAAACTGCCAGGGCTTTTCTCTACTTACCTACCGAAATATATTTTTAATGCGGCCATAATGGACAAAGCCATAATGGACTCTATTAAAACTCTGAAAGAATTTATTCAGATGGAACCTTCCTCTGAAAATGAATTGAATTGTTTACTTCAAATCGTGAAGCTGGCTGAACAATGTAGGCATCATAAACAGAACCAAACATCCATTTTACAGTTTTCCCCAAAGTGTAATTCATATTTTTAATAAAAGTTTACTTTATACTGCATATCTTCTGCTTCATTTTATGATTAAGGTAAGTCTGTATTGCTTTTTAATATGTTTAACTTTAGATAACATAGTATAATATATTTTCTGGGGTTATACATACTAGGAGACTTTTTTCTTCAGTGATACACACAAGTTCACGACATATTGTTTCAAAACTGGGAGATTTTATTCTAAAGTGGAATAAAATCTCCCAATTTGTCTTGAAAAAAATTTCGATATATACAGATTTTTTCGATATATAGAAACAAGTTTTCTATGTAATGAACATTGAGATTTGATAAGAGTTCGATATATAGAAAATTTCGATATGTAGAAGTTCGATATATGGAGGTTCGACTGTATATATATATATATATATATATATATATATATATATATATATATATATATAAGTCTAATGCGGAGGTACTTGTCTTTAGACATTACTTTTATTATGGGAGCACCATATAGGTGAGCCAGCATTGCTCGCTATGAGGTGGACAACACGGAAATGACCAAGCCTTCAGCCTACTGCGTGGCAGCTGAGAATGCTAACCATTACCCCATGTAGGCGGCTAAATATACATATATGCATACATATATACACATACATACATATATATGAAATGTAGCGAATGGACATTATCATGAAATAGGAGCTTACATCGTGGCCGAAAAATAAGAAAATCAGCTTCAGGAACAAATGAGTAAAGCAACACATCTTATTTGAGTCAGTCCAGCGTCTCCCCGTAAAAGCGCGAAAAATAGAATTAGCCCAGAATTGGCGGAGGAAGTTAGTATGTGGGAAGGCGAAGCGTTTACGCCAAAGACAAGGAGGGGTTACCAGGACAGAGATGAAGGTCACAATGGGCGATTATAGGTAGTTAGTAATATTATCACACACACATATATATATATATATATATATATATATATATATATATATATATATACATATACAGTGGACGCTCGTTAATTCGAACTCGGTTAATTCGAACTTTCGGTTAATTCGAACTAATCCAAAGGCCCCAAAAAACTTGTATTGGAGTTAATGTTAAAAATATCTCATTAATTCGAACTAAATTTTTATCACTTCGGTTAATTCGAACTAAAAATTTGACAAAAAAAAATTCCTCGTTTAATGTAGAAAATACACACTGTATTTATTATTTTGTGAGTCAAAATTTTTTTTCTGTGTACGGCACATGCCTGCATTCCTAGACTATTGCATGTCCACTAAACGTTAATAACTATTGTCCTTCTTATTAGTGCTAAACGGAAAAAGCAATTTTTCTTTATTTGGATCGATTTTCTTAGAATTTTAGAAAAACTAGTCTTTACTATAGATTCTAGGGAGCTGCGTCAGTTATAACTGTAGTGCAGACAAGTTAATGTGGTCTAGTTTTTCTTCCTCATTGTGTGGTGTGAACGTATAAAAATTCAGGATGTCTACACGTGGAAAGTACAAAACCCTAACTTGGAGACAACGGTAGAAATTTTAAAGAAAGTAGAGAATGGCGAATGTAAAACAAAGTTAGCAGCTGACTATGAAATTAAAAATAAATGCCTTGTCAACTAATTTGAAAAACATGGAGTCAATTTTAGATTCATGGGAAAAATCAAAATTTGCTGGAGGAAGGAAACGCATGAGAAATGCGTCCCAAGAAGTTCTAGAAAAAGCTCTACTGCTATGGTTTCAGGATGTTAGATCTCGAAATTTTCCGATAAATGGACCCCTAGTGCTGACGAAGGCTGATGAATTGGCAAGTCGGATGGGTATTGAAGATTTTAAATGCAGTGATGGATGGCTTTCTCGATTTAAGTCAAGGCAAAATATTTCTTATCAAACTGTATGTGGCCAAAGCTCTGATGTAAACGAAGACGTATGCACTAAATTCGGAAGGAAATTGCCAGGGCTTTTCTCTACTTACCTACCGAAATATATTTTTAATGCGGCCATAATGGACAAAGCCATAATGGACTCTATTAAAACTCTGAAAGAATTTATTCAGATGGAACCTTCCTCTGAAAATGAATTGAATTGTTTACTTCAAATCGTGAAGCTGGCTGAACAATGTAGGCATCATAAACAGAACCAAACATCCATTTTACAGTTTTCCCCAAAGTGTAATTCATATTTTTAATAAAAGTTTACTTTATACTGCATATCTTCTGCTTCATTTTATGATTAAGGTAAGTCTGTATTGCTTTTTAATATGTTTAACTTTAGATAACATAGTATAATATATTTTCTGGGGTTATACATACTAGGAGACTTTTTTCTTCAGTGATACACATTTAAAGTTATATATTTTCTCTTAACATCGGATAATTCGAACTTTTTTCTGAGAACTTTTGAGTTCGAATTAACGAGCGTCCACTGTATAATATAAATATATATATATATATATATATATATATATATATATATATATATATATATATATATATATATATATACTAGCTGAATACCCGTGCTTCGCAACGGAGTACATTAAAATTGCATACATACAACGGTCAATGTATGCAATTAATGCCAAAAATATATATATACGTATATATAAGTAAAGGGAAAATTTACACTTCTACACAATATGCTGAAAGGATACCCAGGCAAGTGTTTTGAGTATTATAGAATGTCAATATCTTCATTTGAAACCATCAAAGCATCTCTTTTCAGTTCACGATTTTTCAAATCATTCTGCCTTGTATCGTAAAGATATGGATATTTGTCAGTTTCAAGAATGATAAACTCGCTATCCAAGTAGTATTCCTAGTATAGTTATTTTAAATATAAAAAATTTAAGACGAGAACACACGAATATAGACACAACAGAAACAATTGTTTGCAGCGAAGTATTTTCACACGCGTGTGGCCACCCGATGATCTTGAAATCCAGCTTGAAAAATAGGTCTGGTTTTATCCTCCAGCGATCGACCTTGAGAACTCGACAAATAGCTCCCCGCTAGCGTGAAAAAAAGCTGCGTCTGGCCACGTGTACGTTACAGCAGCTTATCTATATTTTGCGGCTTGTTTTCAAGCTGCGTTTCTGCGTGAAAAAAAAAGGCTCTTGTGACCGTAGCCTGAAGTTCGGACCTATTCTCTTAAATAAAGGAAAGGGTTCAAATGGGGTTTATTTATTTTCTACACTACACTGGGCCCGAATGATGTGTTCATTTAAAATGTGCCTGTGATACAAGGCATTTAGTTGTCCCTGAGCAAAGACTAACTTATTAACCACCATCAATAAAATGCTAATATTTATTTTTACAAAATAGGATTCAAATATATATTAGCCAGACTTACCACACAAATTACCCAGACTTACCACACAAACTAACAAACATAGATCTTGAAATGTTTAATGAGACACCTTTCCCCCAAATTCATCAATGGAAAGTTGACAAATAGAATCAGCTGCTAAAAAATTGACCAGTTTAACCTTTTCCTTACGGGGTGGGATAGCATATATCCCAAGAATATATATATATATATATATATATATATATATATATATATATATATATATATATATATATATAACTCCCTTAATGTCCGACCTTACAAAGGGGGTGTGAAATTTCCCGTAAGCTATAGGTTAATAAAGGGATTTGAAACGTCTTAACTGTACTCACTATCTGAGTAGGTTAATAGGCACGCTAGTCCTCCAGCGCATCGTTTCCATGATGAAGGCATCCGTGTATGGCATGCATTTTAAGTCCGTAAATGTGGGGAGTCTGTTTTGCCCCACAACCTCCCTGATTTCGGCCTGAATCCGGCGTTGTGCCCTTTGGTCAGACGCGGACATGAGCATCAGCCATTCCACAGTTTGACGGACAGTCTCACTTCCTGCAGAGAAGAAAGCTTGCACCAAGTCTTGGAGAACAGGATCTGGTAATGAGTTTGAGCAGAATGAGCAATTGGATAAGTAACAGTGCTCGATAAAGGGTAGAATGCAATCTGAATTAATTAGATTTATAATGAAATTATATTGAAGTTCGTTTGTTACACGATAGCCATTAAAAATTACATGATTTTTAGTTATATAATTGATTTGCTTTATATGTATCGTATTTTTAGTAGTGTTAATCTCGTCGCAAATATAAAATACTTGCATCATAATTTGTACTCGTATGCTCTTTATTAGCTTTAACTTTATTTACAGTGTTAAGCTAAGTAGTGATAAAAGCTGTATCATGGGGGAAAATATTTTCATATTGGTTATAAGACTACGTGTTCAATTTATATAATATAAAAGTGTGTTACTTTGTATGCGTGCTCTTTTTTCTAAGTTTTATTATTTCAAAAACTATTTCAAGATATTTTCAAAGTACTAGATTGCGGAAAGGACTTTAAAATATTTCTTAATAGGTCACTCCTTTCTGGTTTTCTTTCTTTTTTGTAACGTTTTCAGTACTTACTGCAAAACGCAGGGTCGTTCTTCCTCTTCTTGATTTCCAGTAAATATCCGTCAATGAAATCTCGGACATTATTAGGATCTAAAGTCTTTTCGTGTTCAACTATCTCTTTCCTGAAATCCAAAAAAGAACGAACACTCTAAATATATTACGATTTTATCAATACTTTAAGTCTCTATACATGCCACTATACATGTTTGTATAGTGACACGTATAGTGACAGTCTGCAAGTCACTGTACATGTTTGTATAGTGACTTGCAGTTATAATTTTCCTGAAAGAAAGGAAATCGTGATATTTGTACCGATTAGCTGTTGACTGATAAACAAAACTAAAATAACTGCACAGCTGAAAAACAATGAAACACCTAGAATGTTAGAATAATTTATGATCGGATTTTAGAAGTGATCTTTCAATGCAATGTTGAAAATGTATATGCGCTCACTGTGAATATTATAATTGCTTATTACAGAGATCTGCTACTTTATTATGATGATGTTGAGGATATTTTATTTGCAGTCGAACCCTCAACTTTCGTAGGTTTTAACTTTCGCGTATTTGATAGTTTGCCATGGGTAGAAAAACAAGTTATTTTTTAGACTTTAGCAACTTTGTTACGCTAAAAATATAAAAGTTTATAAAACACAGTATTGTGCTGTAATCTATTGTACTAAATGTAAGAATATTTTGTAAGCTTAAATAATTTTACAGTAATTAAAACACTGCATATGTAGTGCGTCAAATATCGTTTGTCTGCCTCTGTCATATATTATGTATATGTGTTACTATAGGTGTTGAACATAGTATTAAATTTAAGGTGTGTTGTTGTTGTCTCTGATGCCCCCATGGCCGAAATCGAATTCCGGACCAGGTCCATACAGGCTAACGGGGTGAGGGATGCGGCTACGGTTTTTATATAATGGCACCACAAGGTTCGGAGTCCGATTTAGCGAGGTACCACCTCAATTTTGACCGAGCGACCCCAGGGGGGGGGATATTTGGCGGTATCGTACACTCTCCAACCCTCTCTGACCTCATAGACTTTTCGGTCTACGGATTTAACTTGCTCATATCCGGACTAGACAAGGAGGTTTTTAATGGCGCTTGACGGGGTTCGATCCGAGCACCTTCAGCACCGGAAGCCGACGCTCTACCAGTAGGCTACCTCGGGCCCAAACTTATAGCGTGAGAGTGCACAAGAAATATTCAGGGATTTTCTACTTTCGTGAGGATCCGACATCTGTAACCCTTGCAAACGTTGGGAGCCGGATGTGCTATATAACCCTAAGTTACGCAGTCGGTATACAGACTGTGTATGCAATATTCAACTATGTAATTATATATGGCCTCAGTGACGCACCCAGGATTTTTTCTTGGGGGGGGGGGGGCGAGAAGAACGGATAAAATATTTATAATGCAAAATCAATATTCATAATGCAATTTCTATTTCTTTGGGTGGCAAGGGGGCCTGGGTGCGCCACTGTATGGCCTACACCATTTTTCAGATTAAAAATTTTATAACAACATGAGAAGAGAAGATTCATTAAACATTAAAAAAATAGGTACATTGTTTGATCTCCGGTATGCATTAACAATAAATACAGTGTGTCCGTATAATAATAGTGAGTTTTCAAATAGTTATAGCTATGTAACAAATCATGCTGAAGACATGAGTCATAAGTTAAATGAAAGAGAAACACTCCAAGTTTACGTGTTTCTATTTTTGGGGTTATGTAAAAACACAAGTGTATTCCATTCAAGTTCGAAATCTGGACCATTCAAAAGAAAGGATCCCCGAAACTGTTTCGTCCACCACGCAGGATGTTTTCTTCCATGTATGGGAAGAGACTGAATATCGTCTTGACGTCTGCAGGACAACTAAGGGAGCCCACTTCGAAGTCTACTGAACAGGTAAGAAATTTGGAGATTTTTTTCTTCAATTTGACGTATACTTCATCTTTCTACAATGCTTTGTTCTGAAGCTATAACCATTAAAACCTCACTATCATTTTTCGGACACACTGTACAAGGTTCTATGATTTTCGACGTTCCAAAAAAGAGTATAACAATATCATAGATTTTGTCCTAAAAATACTGAAACTTCGAAGGTTTTTTTTTTCCTTTTTCTGTGGACCATTTTCTATGGTTTTGTGTACAGTCAAACCCCTTTATAGCGAACCCGGTATATAACGAACTCACGGATATAGCGAACGAAAGTTTTGGTCACGCCGTTTTCCTATTGTACGTAATTTAATTAGTATTGTGTCAGTTTAATGTAATCGATTTTAGTCAATTAATTCATTAATAATCATTTTAATGGATTTTATCATTTTTAATACATCATTATTGAATAGACATTGCAACTAATGAGTTATACATTTTGTGAACTCTAGCATCTTTCTTATCGGTTCGGATATAGCGAACTACTGGATAAAGCGGACAAAACCTTTGGTCCCTTGAAGTTCGTTATAACGGGGTTCGACTGTGCCATTCTTTTCAATTTATAATTTTTTTAACCAATGCGGAGGCACTTGTAATCAAACATTCGCCCTTACTACGCCGCAGTTTTACTGTCCATTTTGTTATGGGGACACCATATAAGCGGACAGCATTACCCCCTATAAAAGGACAACACGAATGGAGGCAATTCCGGTGGCGCAACACCGGGATTCGATCTGAGCACCCTCAGCACCGAAAACCAGCGCGCTGTACCACAGGGCCACCACAAGCCCTCTATCCAATTATCACGGCCACAAAATTGTAAAATTTTTTAAGGCGCATCCACACACATGCAAAGCACATATGCGGTAAGCACCCCCCCCCCTCTTGACACATTTTGGGGTCGATTAGTCACGCTCCTCCCCCTGCAAGTCCAAGGCGATGTGTGAATGAACACTATACTGTCTTCCAGACATTCCCCCATTTAGAAACCCCCTCCAAAGGTCCTTCGTGTCTCTTTGATGATCTGTGAAAAACCGCTCTGTCGAGGGATCGCTGCAGAGCGTTCTGCTCCATAAATAACTGTTATCCCCCCAGAACTGTGGGAGTTCTGCATGTGTGTGGAGGCAGTGTTACGCTTTTAGTTCTTCAGATCAACTTCTCCGGAAAGCCCCAAGTCTGGCGTCTTTCTAGCCAGAAATTAGAACAAAATAACGCCCAACTAATCCCGCTGGCCATGCCTATGCAGATCTTTAGAGCGGATGTATTGAAAATTCAAAAACTAAAATGAAGTTTAGAGCAAATGCTTGAGAGGATCGATGAGAGTAAGACGTTCAGGAGAAAATATGTAATGAATTAGCAAAAAAGTTTGTTTTGTATTTGTTATATAGTCGAAAGAATCTACTTTTAGAACAACGTACAATAACTATTATAGACTACATGATGCTATTGGAGGCTACGGTAACTTTAAATAACCATAATTCAGTATGTAATATCAAAAAAAGAATCAAAAATCAATTTTATAAAAAAAACCTTTATGAAAATTGGTTCTTTACTACCCTTATCATTCTGCAGAAAGTTCATAAGTCAGTGAGAAAACTCTTGGAAATTTGTATTAGTTAAACATCTTAAGTTTAATCTATATCTAATAAGTTTAGTAAAATTTTTATTACTGAATTCGTGACATTTTATAACAAAGATGCTATAAGTTTAATTTTTTTGATTTTTAGCTTTCAAAACGTCTAACCCTTTAAAATGTTTAGAAGGGAAGATTTCGTAAAACCAAAAGAAATTTAAATTCATATAAAGTTTCCCAAAGTAATAAAGCAAGGTACGACATGCTATTACAGTCATTCGATAGATCAGGAGATAATTAAAATTTTGATTTCATTTCTAGTTAAAGATGTGTGTTTTGTTCCACTACCTTCTGCTATTTTTCAGGCTTCTTCTTAATTTCATCCACCCATAAAATTTATGTTTTTGACCAAAGAAATGTTCAAGGTGCATTTTGATGTCTTCCGGGGGAATTGAAATTTTTCCAATAAGAAAATTTTGTAAAGACCGAAATAAATGGAAATCCGAAAGTTCAATGTCTGATGAATACGGTGGCTACTCAGTGTCGGCTATCTCTTGCGTAGTATAACGTTGATTGTTCTCAATTAGTGTCTCGATTTGATCGTTTTCCACTTCAACTGGTCTGCCAGACGTTGGAGAATTGTCCAGCGAGAAATCTCCGACACGAAACTTCGCAAACGACTTTTGACCCATTCTATCAGTCGCAGCACGCTCTCCATACATTGCACAAATCCTTTTTTGTGTTTTAATTGCGTTTATACTTTTTTTGAAATAATAAAGCATAATTCACTGAAAATGTTGCTTATTTTCTTCCATTTTCAATAGGAAAACAGATAGAAAAAAATTCACTCATTTTGATAAGCTTTTATTTTTTCACTCTGCTATGTCAACTGTCACAACACAATCTAATAAAATTGTTTCGAATGACCTTAAAGTCAACAAAGCGCTAATAGAGCCATCTCACAGAAAAAAAGCGAACTACCTTTTTGGCTAACCCAATAAATTCGAATACTGCATAATATTGTTCTGTTTCTGTTGTCAGATTGTTTTCCGTGACCACGATATGTCCTGCCGACCACGGGCCGGACAGTTTCAGAATGGTTAGGGCGCTGGCTTTCGGTACCAGAGTCTGTGGGTTCGAGTCCCCCCTGTTGGTATGGATGTTTGTTTGTAGACGTCCGGAATTGGCTTTAAGTAATAGGTACCGGTCTAATTAGCCCTCGTGTAGCAAAAAATTGACCGTAGTGCTCCGAACCAAACCTGCCGAACACGGTAAGTTTTCGATGTGGCATGATGTTTTCATTGAAACATTCACGTGACATGAAGTATTCGACGTGGCACCCACCTGTAATATACTATCTTTTTATAACATCCACACCGAGCTGATCATCTCTTGCGATTTTGTGAACTAACGAATCTAATTATCATTCCTCATCCATACCGCATTAAAAGTTTTGTCAGATGTTACACTTAGGCTCAGTTAAAATTACAGGTAAATATTAGCATCTCAAATATCCCATCAAACTAAGATCCCCAAAACTGAATGACCTATGAGCTTTACTTACATAAACACGGGTGTATTAATACATTTGCTTCAATGAAACATATTAGCAAAATACTGCGTTTTCTTCAGTTCCACAACTTTTTAAGTTATACTTGAGACCGACTTAAAATAACCAGAATTTTTAAGTTATACTATTGTTCAAAGTTTTATAAATCAAAGTCGATTATACTAACTCAATGTAGGTTCTCATCTCCGAACATATTTTCAGTTGTTTGTCGACAGTTCCGATTCCCAGACTGTTGAAAATCTTCCTCAGTCCGGGGAAGAATATAAGCCATCCTACCTGACCCGCTTCCTTATTACTCAAGCTTATGGTTCGAGTCAACATCTGACCGGTAGGATCATCGTACTTGAATCTCTTGCCAAATACCAGGGACGCAATGTTGTTGGACATGTTGGGCACAAGCAGTTCACGGACGGAAAAAGGTTTCCTCTCATTCTTTCCGAAGCACTCCAATAATTCAGTGATTTCTTCCTAGGAAAGAATAAGTTTGTTGTGAAAAATACAGAATTAATGTCTAGTACAGGGGTTCTTAAACTTATGTAGTCCGAGGACCCCCTCTTGAACAACATTTTTTTTTCGAACCCCATCACAACCTTAGGCATTTTAAGTCGTTTTTTAGACATAATTTCTGGCTCAATAATCTCTTAGGCACTACCTTATAATAAATATTGGTAAAAATGTATCGTCTCTTGTTTAAAGCTTATAATTTAAAAGTCATAGAATAAGGAATAATGAACGCAAATTGGTCTACTCGGCATTTCACAGACAAAACAGCTTCTTTCTATGCAATCACTCATCATAACTGCTTCTGTCCGATAACTGTTTCTGCCATGATAACTGTTTCTAATCCGATAACATAAATCCTGTAAAAGTGAAACAGATATCCTAGTATAGTTAGAAAGTAGTTAATGAACTTTACTTTCTAACCTTCCTCCTAAATAGTTTCGTTCACAATTACCGATATAGTAATATTTGTCAATCTTTTTCACCTATTTAGTGTCATAAAAAAGTTATTATTAACATAAACTAAAAGAACTGCTTTGAATATCTTATGCTTTAGCAGAATAAATTAGGAGGGCAAAAACAAATCTTAACCTTTTTAGAATTCAGTAACAATTGTAAGCTTTTGATGGCGGTGAAATAATCATGGGAATAAAACTTCAGGTTAAAAACATCTCCTCAAATGCGAGTATGTTTACACAATACATACATAGTAAGTTACGCATGTATTAAACATAGTGAACCTTTCATAATCTAACTTTAACCTTTCCTCCCGCTTTTTGTGGTTTAACTCGGTGGGGTTTCATTTTGTCTGCGGCCTCTATATTGTTAAATTTCAAATTAAATTGTTTCTTAGTTACTTTATTTAATTACTGCTTGCTTAATAAATACGACTGTAATGGATATTTTGCTTGCCTATACGTCATTCTGGCTTACTCGGAGGTAACTGCGAGCAAAATAAAGTCATTAATAAGATACAGGATTATTTAATTACATATAGTTTATCATTTTTTTTTTCGAACGTTTCGATAAGTGATGAAATTCTTCTCGTCTACATTCAAATAATTAGATATGCAGAAAAAATATCCCCTGAAGAGAATGAAAGAAACAGTTTGCGCATGTAAAGTAATGGGAAACTACCTGTATATGTTCTTCCATCTTGGATTTTCCAAAACCTACATCTCTGAGCATGTGAAGAGTATGTCTGCGTTGTTCTTTCCAAGGTAAGCCAAACACTGCTCCAGTATCTACATAGAAAAAGGGAAAAAAAAGTTTTAAAAAAATATTGGGGGCTAAATATATTAAGGCTATGTGCTAACCCCATTGGATTCGCTCACTTCCATGTTAACCTTTGGAGAAAATTTGTCCACGGATTGCTGACTTGGATTCAAAGATTTTTTTTTAAAATTGTACTCCGTCATAGAGAAAAAAATTTTACATTTGTGTACATTTTTCGTTTTTTTTTAAAAATGCAATTAATATTTTAAAATTTAAAATTATTCGGGGGAAAATCTGGTATGGTGTGTTTTAAACGCTCATAAATTCCTTCGGTGGGCGAAAATTAAAAAATGAATCCTGTAGCGATTTATAGAAAAGTTCAGGCTATCTGACAATACCAATTTTATTTCATTATCAGCATTTATGTACCTGTAAATTGTTTACAAAAATATATTTTAAATAAAAAATTTGAGGGCAGCGCTTAACCCCCCTATAGAGAGAGAGCCATTACAATCCCTCAAAATGTCAATCCTAAGAGGGGGTGGAATTCTCGAACTGTCAACTGGACTCTTCCCACCACAATAGTCTGCAAGAAGAGGAAAAGGGAAATACGATTTTTTTCTTAGTACATAGCAGCCTTAAGCGATAAGTGTCACCAATTTTTAACCCTTCGCGTATGAATACCGCAATATACACAGCATGACACTCTTGGTTATTAGGCCGAATTCCGAGTATATTGCTGCAAAAAATAATTTCATATTTTTTTTAATAGCCGTTGTTGATATTTTTTTATTTAAAGATTAATAAACATAAAAACTTTTGCTATATCATTCTGAAATGATATCAATAAAATTCGCGTTAAATATATTTTTAATCTTTACACCGAGCATAAGTCGTTTGACACCTCCGTCCCCTCCGCTATCACGTATCGGCCCATGAAATACCCTTGCCATGAAGACCAACGCTGTGTAGCAATTCCTACAAACTCAGCCGAGGGTTGATTTCCCCTGTTCGATATATGTTTCACATAGGTCTGGGCGCTAGACGGACAGTACAGATCTACCAACTAATTTGGGGAACCCTGGTCCCCACAAATACCCCCTTTTACAATTAGCATAAAAGTCTTTAAGAAATTATTTCACTTCATTTTTAAAAATAAAGCTTCAGCCCACCGGCAAGCAATCTCAAAAGACTTCTCATCCACAAAGTGTTAAAAAATCAGTTAATGTTCAAGATTTATGTAGCTAAGTACGAAATGTATTTCATTTTATGAATGTAATATTTTTAGTTCAATAAGACGAAAGGAAAACTAATTAAAATTTACAAGACAATGTTTTATATGGCCTATTATTATGCCCTTGACATTTTAGACCTAATAACAGTTAGGGGAAGGGTAATTGAACCTCCAAAGTATGGTCAGAGTTTGGCAACGTTGTGTAGCAAAAAATAAATTCGCCTTATTTTGCTTCCTCAATTTCCTTTCGCGTGTACACTGGTGAAATAAATTAAGAGAATTTTCATATTTTATCGAATTTCATGAAAAGAACTGAACTGAGTGTAAAACCACTTCTAGATAAAAATGAAAATCTTGTACGTCAAATACGTAAGCGTACACGTGTGTGTAGGCTGAGCCAGTAGAGAAACAGGCTTTATAAGCGCGCGTAAGTTAAGACGCATTTCGTTCGCTAGCACACCTCGGCGAATTTCTTGGTGTTATTTTGCAGCAATCGGTTAATTTCAAATTGTAACAGTAAAAATGAGTAACCACCAACGTTTAGGCGATGGAATGAGGTGGCGAATTGTGGGGAGGCTAGAAGCAGGCCAATCTCAAATCCAAATTTGTAGAGAGTTTAATTTAACGCACAGCGTCGTGTGTAACTTATGGAAACAGTTCCAGGATACCGGATCCATCGAGAGAAAGCCTGGGCAAGGTCGTCCAAGAGCCACGACGGCCAGAGAAGATCGCCATTTGTCGATTATAGAGAGGCGTAACAGGAGTGCTACAGCTTCTCAGCTCTCTCGTGACTTGTATGCAGCCACAGGAACCCGTGTATCAAGGATGACTGTTTCCAAAAGACTTCATGAGAGAGGGTTGTTTGCAAGAAGACCTGCTGTTTGCGTCCCGCTCACTTCTACGAACAGGAGAATCCGTTTATCATGGTGCAGAGAGCATAGAGATTGGAGTATGGATCAATGGGCGACCGTTCTCTTCACTGGTGAGTCCCGGTTCAGCCTAAACACCGATTCTCGCCGTACGTTCAGATGGAGAGAACCAGGGACTCGCTACCTACCCTCCACTGTCCGCGAAATCGACCATTATGGCCGAGGAGGTTTAATGGTCTGGGCAGGCATCATGTTGGATGGCCGCACACCACTCCATGTCTTTGAAAGAGGCACTGTGACTGGTGTGAAGTATAGGGATGAGGTCTTGGAGCCCTATGTTCGCCTTTTCAGCGGTGCAGTTGGCCCTGAGTTCATTTTAATAGACGATAACGCGAGGCCACATAGAGCTCTTCTGGTCGACGAATTTCTAGAGAGGGAGGATATTCGCCGGATGGATTGGCCAGCCAGATCTCCAGACACTAACCCTATAGAGCATGTCTGGGACACTCTGGGGAGGGCAATTACAACTCGCAACCCCCTCCGAGAACCATCCAGGGAATGAAAACAGCGTTGCTGAACGAATGGAAAAAATTCCCACAGGAAATGATAAACTGCTTTATTTCAAGTATGAAATCACGCTGCAAGACCTGTATATCTGTAAGAGGGGACCATACCCCTTATTAACCCATCTATTAACCTTTTTTTTTGTTTATTCTGCAACCGCTGTTTCATACCTTCCGACTCCAACGAGTGTTATGCACGATCATGCGTGTGTGTTACAATTATTGAATGGTTAATTGTTTTGTATTGTATCAATGTATGTACATATCAAATTTCATTAAAATCGGTGCAGTAGTTCTAGAGTTAATCGACCAAGTCTGCAAATTTTCTTAATTTCTTACACCAGTGTATTTACACTCTCACTTGAATCTACGAGTATTCTCATATTGCAGATTTCTATTTCTTTTCCATCTTGTTTTGGCCGGACGATGACCGAATGACAAGGGCGCTGGCCTCTTTACCAAAGTCTATGGGTTCAAATCTCACTCTTGGCATGGAGATTCGGAATCGGCTTTAAGCAGTAGGTCCCGGTCTAATTAGCCCTCGTGTAGCAAAAAATGACTGTAGCGCTCCAAACCGAACCGTCTTGTTTTTCCGAACTATCATTCGGTGATAGAATCTGTGAGTTTAAGTCCGGTTGACTGCTGGATGGTTGTAGCCTTTCGGAATTGGCTTTTAACTGTAGGTCCTGCTCTAACTAGCCTTTTTGTAGTGTATGATGACTGTTAGGCTGAACTTACCAAACATCCAACATGTATGTATTCTTACTAGTATCTATTCTACATATACCGCATGCTATTTGCTACGTTGTTAGAATTGAAATTTGTAACTTACCAATATTTTCCTGGTTTACTGCAAACGGCAAGTCGGGAGGTCTGCCTATAAAAGCATCCTGCATGAAAGCTTCCTTCGTGGACTGAAAATCATTTGGCACTATCACATTTCGGCTTCCCAGATGGATGCTGAAACATTAAGACGCAAAATCATCTACTAATTTTAATTACTATATTTTATTTATTTCTATTTAATTTGATTTGTCAATACTTTCTGGAAGCAGCCATGTTCTGTGTTTAGTAACACAGTTGTATTTTTCTGCACACATAATTTTTTGGGGTCCTAAGTATCTATTGAGAGCTATTTTAGAGACAGATTCGAGCAATGTAACGTTTCCACGAGCCGCCGCGAGGTGATGGTCGAATGGCTAGGGCGCTGGTATTCGGTTCAGATCCTGTAGGTTCGAGTCCGACTGTTGGCATGGATGTTTGTAGCCGTACGGAATTGGCTTTAAAGTGTAGATACCGGTCTAATTATCCATCGTGTAGCAAAAAGTTGACCGTAGCGCTCCAAACCAAACGAAATCAAACCATCCACGCACCACCCACGTACTATAGTGGTTAACATTCTGAGCTGCAGTTTTCACGCAACAGGTTGAAAAGTTTTCCGAAAAAACCGTCGTTTCTGCAATATGTCACTCCTGTTTTAAGTATTTCGTTTAAATAGCTCAGTTTAGATCATGGTTTTTCTGCTTATCGCACTCATACCCCACTATTTTGTATTTTCAGTGCAAGACCCCCCGCGTCTAGAACAAGATACTATACAACATTTCATTTTGATTCAATACTTTTTCGGGTTATTTTGATTTATTCCTCAAAACTGTAATGATGGAATCCAGAATCTCAATAGATATGAATAAAAAGGGAAACTTTATAACACTAAAATAGATGGAATTTTAAAAAAAATGCTCAAAAAAACACTGAATGCTTGCAATTTTCTTCCAAAACAAATATCGATCCAAAATAATAAAAGTAACCAAAATATTTAATTTGGAAGTTAAAATAAAAATCTTGCATTAGACAATAACAACAACAACAACAAAATTGCGAGGAAAAAATAAACTTGTATTAGTGAATGATTATCTTGAAAATTCTCAGTCTTGTAAAATATGAATTAAAAATAAATTTGAACAATTTTAGTTGATCGCAGATGTTTTTAGAACAGCAAAGTGGATCGTGACAGGTAACATGTTAGTTACCTCTGAAACAGATCATAACTGATTGCATCTAACTACGGCTAAACTAGGCTTGTTAGACTTACTCACAGCTCTATGGAAGGAAAAAGGAGTTTGAGTTTAAAGACAGTGTAATTTTAAAATAACCCTTGTTTTGAGCAGTAAGAAAATTACATCACTTATCAGATAGTACTCTATAATAATACTCTACAATATCTGTGTCGGGGAGAAAGCCAACACCCAAGTGATGACCTCCGTAGAATTGCCTAAATAATGGCGATCTATCAAGTTACGATTTTCATCAAATTTACTTCTTAAGTTTCATCACAATGGTAGCAGAGCCTATATACCATTACATTTTCTAAGATGGATCACAGGGGAAAATAAAATAAAACACCGTGAAATTTCAAATTCTTGGTAAAATTACTTAGAGACGTGATGTTTTTTATGTATAGAGTGTAAGTTCACTCTTTAGATAAATGTGCAAGTGCAATTCATTCCTGTGTGTGTATTTTAATATTTAAGGCTTTATGTTTTTTAAAATTTGTACGTAAAAAGTATGTACAGATTATAAAAAGACTCAGTTCACAAATTAGTGTGAATAGCATACTTTTAAACATTTTACGTACATATATATCATTTCTAATAATGCACTAGATGCCTTAAAAACTAGAGCAAAAAATTTAATCAGAAATATTGAAGACAGCACACTTCTAAGGGTTCGAAAATTCAACAATACAGTTTGCAATAATGTAGATACCTACGTTTAAACGACTGAGTACTCAATTATACCGTTTTTATGGGAGATTTTTGGTTGAAATGAGTAAATTTATAAATGTTACATTAAAGACACATTTCAAAGTACAGTTTAAAAAAAAACACTTTAAATAGATAATTATAGTTTTGGACTAATTCATAGTTGATTCTAGAGGGAATTGTAAAATGCAGGGGAGAAAGCTCCTCAGAAATTTTTGCAAGACGAAAATTTGCAAAGATTTTATAGAGAAACATAATTTTCAATAACAAAGTTTCCACGTCTTGCAATTGTCTTGTGTCAGCGATATTACAATTTCAAAAGGAATGTTAAATAAAATTTCATATTTATTACTCACAAATGCAGGAATAATTTTGTGCAAATTGTAATTTGTAATAGCTTCTCCAGGAATAAAACCCAGCTGCTCTTGAATTTGACGAATCTCTTTAGGTATCGGATCCGTCGACTTCTTCGTGACGAACTTGTCACTTGTATTATTGTCCACGTGACAGTACCAGCATTTTTTCGACATATCGCTCGGTATTTCATTGCGAATTGAGTTTCGAGGGAAAGCTGTCAAAATAGCGAAAATAAAATCAATATCCATACTAGTAAATACTCATAATCTTCTCACATATATTCTCAAAATTACCTTAAAATAAAGTTTATTCAACAATGGTTATATCTTTGTATCTTGACATTATAGTCTTATAAGATTGTCTTGATATCATTTATTGGTTACAAGTAAAACGCAGTAAATCGAAGATAAACTGGTGTTCAAAATTAAGAGAAATTGCCCCTTTTGTTGAATTTCCGGAAAATTAAAGGGCAGATTTTAACGAAATTTGGTATGGATACATAAGAGTTGGTATGGATACACAGTTACATAAGAGAAAAATTGTATCATACAATTATCATGGTACGCACTCGTGATCGTGAGTTAGGCTCATCAGCGTAAGAATGTCCAAAACCCACGTTGCAAGATCCAACATACGATGACTCTTATATGGGATATGGCCCCATCTTACCGCCACAAAGCTACGGCATCGCTATGCCATACTTTGAAATGAGGCAGTTTGATGAGTTCATGTGATTGTCAGTCCCACTACTGCAACAACGCATTTTCAAGTTCATGGATGGTTCTCGGAAGAGGATGGCGAGCTGTAATTCCCCTTCCAAGAGAGTCCCAGACATGTTCAGTAGGGGTCTGGATATCTGGTTGGGAAATTCATCCGGCGAAAATCCTCACTTTGAAGATAATTATCGACTGGGTGAAATTTATGAGGACTAGCATTGTCGTCCATAAAAATGGGCCGAGTACCAACTCCGCCTCTGAAAAGTCAAACATGGGGCTGTAAGATCTCATCCCTATACTTCTCACCTGTCAGGGACCCTCTGTGTAACACAGGAAGAAGGGTGCTGGCGATCACAGTGCGTACCATGACTGTTGTATGGTGTAATTTTTCTTATATAACAGTGTATCCATACCAAATTTCATTAATGTTTGCCCACTAGTTTTCCAAAAAAATCGACAAAATGAACAAATTCTCTTAATTTGGAACACCAGTGTACACCAGTCAATTAGAGATATAATTGACTGTAAGAAATAGGACTCTTAACATCTAGGGATCGCTTCATACCATCTTCCAGTTAAGTTGAAAAGAGTATAAAGCTATGTCCACACTTTTGCGCTTTTGAGTTCGCTTTCGCTTTCGACATTTCGCACGGAGAGAGAAATGTGAGGCATGCTCAGAGCGATCCGTCACCACCTGCAAATTCCAGGACAGCGCATGCGTCGCGATAGAGCATGCGATATCGCAAGAGTATTCAACCCCAGTGGATTTTCTTGCGGAATTCCATGCGATTTTCTACTTTGCAAGACAGTTTTCAAGCCAGTGTTCAGAATGTCGAAATCTTTGGAAGAAATTTTAAATTTTATTGATGATTACAGAAAATTACCGGCATTGTAGGATGTCAACCACTCCGCATACACAAATAAAATTATTAATACATTTAAAATAAGTATTTAATAATAATTAATGTGTATTGTTTTAAAATAAAAACTAAATGTATTTTTAAACAAAGCAAATTGAAAAAAAATTTTGAAAACTTGAACTATATCATTGAAATTTTCTTTTTGAAATACAGGAGAAGATTTCAAAAATATGCATGAGCTAATTTGTTATTATAAAAATACTGAATAAAAAATTCTCCATAGCTTATCATAGGAATTAAAGACCCACTTTGAAAAAAAAATAGATGTTTTATTATTATAAGAGCAGGTTACAACCTGAATTCGCCTTTTGCGTGACGTAATTTTTCCCATGTCATGCATTGCTTGCATCCAAATGCGTATGATCTTGCATGTATCATTTTCATTTGAAGCTCAATATCTTCGACCCATTTTAAATGTAGGCATTTTTTAGTCCATCATGGTTTTCTCGTCGTGTTCTTCATTTAACCCCATGTTAAAGAAAAATGAACGATTTTCATTGATAACAAAATATACCTCTTAACTTCTTACATATGTAGAATTTTTTTTATTATATATGAAAATTCAAAAGTAATTCTTCATGGCCCGCTTTGCTCAGAAAAGAAGTAAATGTCTCGATTTAATTCTTTACTTTATATTAGAGAGATTACTTACTTACTTACTTTCTCTCTTACTCTCTCTCTCTCTCTCTCTCTCTATATATATATATATATATATATATATATATATATATATATATATATATATATATAGTATGATTAGCTAACGATTTTTATTGAATGTTCTGTATACTTCAAAAGTAATATAAATGTTCCTTTTATTCAGAAATAAATCAATATACCAGTGTAATTTTACACTATATACTTAAGAGATAGAATTTTAATAACAAGCAATATTCTACCGTTATCTAATCTTAGTATTTGTTTGGTTTTATTACTTCATAAACAAAGCTATAAATTGTAGTTTTATTTCTAATAACTTGGTATATAAATAAAACAGATCTTCTCTATATTCCGTATCACCAATTATTAATTTCTCTATCAAACTACATTGATGTAGAACCTACGTGTAAAAACCATCTCTAATCGATTACTGAGGTATTATATAAAAAGTATTATGTTTAAATTTAAATTTACTTTTTAGTCTTCTCATTTAGATCATTTTCTCCTGCACGTGCGCACACACACACACACACACACACACACACACACACACATATATATGAATGATAAATATGCAAGTAGAGGGATTATACATATTTATATACAGAGCACCGTACCAAAATTGTAGTCTATTCTTGTTGCACATTCCTTTTTGCTTTACGTAAAAATAGTGATCACCTTATAAACTCCGCGAAATCACAAGAAACGCAGCAGTAACCGTCCGACTCTACCATCTCGTGAGGCGTGAACTGTCGAACAAGTGTCGACAACAAATCGAATGCGTCTAGAGGCATGCCGGGAAGGATGGGCTAAAAGTAAGTTGAAAGGAAAGACAAACCGTAAGTCGAAAGCGAAATCGAACTCGAAAGCGCAAAAGTGTGGGCATAGCTTAAAAGAGAATGTGAGGTGAAACTACACTGCTGGCCATTAAAATTTGAACATCAGGAAGGAATGCAAATAACAAAACTTTACTTATTGTACGTATACCACATAGTAGGAAGAAAACATGATTAAATTTGTAGGCGATTTGGGGGTATACAGGGACCGAAATTAGTACACACAACTGCCGCCGCTGGCAACTAAAACGGCTCTATCCCGGTTAGGAATAGAGTCGGATTGGGCTTGGATGACTGATACGGACAAGTCATTCCATGCTGCTTCAAGTCTATGCCAAACTTCAGCAATCGTAGTGGCTGGAGAGAGATAACGACCCAGTCTCTAAGCAAACCATGACCAGATGTTTTCAATGAGTGAGAGATCTGGAGAACGTCCTGGCCAAGGGAACAGTCGAACACCCTCTGTGTCGAGGTAGATCAGAACACGTCATGCAACATACGGTCTTGCATTATCTTGTTGAAAGATGATGTCTCAGAGACCTCGAAGGTAGGGTACAGCCACCGGCCTGTCAAGGGAAGCCTCAATAACGGTCGCCGTGCAGACAATCCTTGCTGCTCCAGACGTCGTCGCATTGTCCGAGCGGGTACTTCTCGCGCTGCAAACAAGCCCATTTCCTGACTCAAGATCCATGATGTGGCTGTTCGATCCCGCACGGCCGGCCTGACAACGTGTTTTTCCTCTCGGACATTAGGGGCGGGAGACCGTTGAGATCCTGCATGGCTTTCAGTATGACCTTCCCGAACCAATCGATTCCATATTCGCATGACAGTCGTTGTATTCCGACCAATGCTAGTAGCAATATCACGGAACGATAAACCGCACTCTCGATAAGCCACGATCCCGCCGCTGTCGAATTCCGACACGTACAGGTAGCCGTTTGTCTTTCTTATACGAGACACAACACGGTCTTCTCACAAACAAACAACATTCAAATGCGATCTCCGAATGAGAAACGCGCTGCGCAATTTTCCGTTTATACAGAGTTTGAGATGCCATTTCTCCCTCCTGCGTCGTTTGAATCCTAATCATTTGCATATCCCAGCATCTTCTTCCTTGTATGCGAATTTGGCGTTTGTATCATCCCTCCTTCATGGTGTTGCAGTTTTAATGACCAGCAGTGAATTGCATGTTTAGTTTTTAAAATGCCGGATGGAAAATGACAATGATTTCATGCCAATAAATTAACATTCAAAGTTATCGTTATATAGATAAAACATTAGTGTGAAACCCAGAAACTTGAATTCTCCGTTTGAAAACTGTCAAAAATTCATTAGCAACTACTTAAGTAACTACTTAGTAATTGCGAGCCGTATCGTCCTTATCAACTAAAACAATAATCAACAAGCCTTAACGCTGACTCAAAACTCAAAAATAATAATAAAACATATTTAAAAGATCTCTAAGCCGGTGGGGCCATCAATCGGGAGTTAATTATACTCCTTGACACGGCTCCTAAGGCCGAAAATTAAACACGAACAAACGGACCCTCGGCTGCGTATTCAGGAATTACTCAGCGACTGGTTATCTGTAGCACATTCGTTTATGGCTAATCGCCGGGTAACTTTATAGTTTCCTATCCTTAAAAGATCTCTAAAGGGGATCGAAGTTTTTAAATTTAAAAGAAATTAAAATGATAGATATTATATAGATTTTTGTCATGCAAATTTGTCCCTTATTAACATTTAAATAAATATATTTATGATAAAAGGTTTAAGGACAGATTAGAAATGTAAATTTGAATTTTATTCATGTTAAATACACTGTCGCATTTTCAAGAATTTTCTTATTGATTAATGAATTAAATGTGTTCTATTAGATTGAAACATACATAACATTATTAATACTTACCTTAACGTATTAATTAAACAAACAAAATTATACATCTTAATATAACATGAGTCTCCAATCCAAAGCTATTTAATCGGACCCTTTATAAATTTTTCTACTTATATAATTACATTTAACAATTTCGACATCTTAAAATTTCTAGATTCAGTTATAAAATTTCACTTTCAATCTCCCTAATACAGGATTTTTATTTCACTGACATGTTATGACTATAATTCTTCTATAATAATTTATCAAGTTAATCTGGTTATTAAACATTTTAACTCTGAAAGGACGATCAATGAAATGGCAAACTTATTTACGACTACTCAAAACGAAATTTAGGTTATTTGAAATTACGAGATTTTAATACGACAATAAGAAATGTTAATGAAAAGTTAAATCGAATAACATAGTATGTAGATAGGGGTAAGAAATTTTTACGATCTGAATAACAAATAAGACAGGAATATAAATTAATAAATGTTCCAAGTGATTGTTCAATATATCCACTAATGAAAATATACATCAATCGAGCAAATATGGATTAAACAAACAGTGGTGATATTATAGAATCTTGTTTAAAAATGGCACTTTAAGACTGTAATTGTTCTATTATAATTTCATAGATAAATCTGGTTAGCAAATATTTTAACTCTGAAAGGTTGATCATTAAGATGGCATTGTTGTTATTTACTACTTAAAATTAAATGTAGGTGATTTGAAATTATGAGATTTTAATAAGATAATAAATAAGACACCTAAATTAAAATTTCGTTCAAATTATACAAGCTGTAGATTGTGGTAAGAAGTTTTCATGGTCTTCTAACTATATGTTCTTTTTTTTTCCAGAAAGTTGAAACATGTTACATAGGAATACAGTGTTTAGGTTTTAAAAGAATATTTAGTCTTTACAACTATTTACAACCTAGTTAACTTGACGGCTGTCAAACAGCATTGCCCCGTCTTTTGTCGCATATTCAAACGAGTTTTTCCCTCTGCCTTTTTGTTCAGACTGTAAATAATAGATATTCTTCAGCCCGGTAATACTACAGTACCAGAGTCTGTGGGTTCGAATCCCACTCTTGGCACGGACGTTTGTAGCCGTTCGGAATCGGCTGTAAGCAGTAGGTCCCGGTCTATTAGCCCTCGTGTATCAAAAGTTGACCTTAGTGCTCCAAACCAAACCAAACTACCAATTCAGTTAGAGTGTGTCTAATGGCACTTAAACATCGTCACTGGGCTGAAGAATTTCTATTCTTTACAATCTGAACAAAATGACGGTTAGTCTTTTCTAACGAAACTACCGCGGGTTATTAACGTAGAATTACTTATCGTTGCTTACCACTTTTGTATGTATATATATACATATATGTATGTCAAAATTTTGACGCATCTTGGTACTTTTCTATTTAAACTCGTCCAAGCGATAAACTGGGTTAGGCGCACTGCCAAAATTATAACTCGCGAGAACGAATGGAAGGACAGTTTTAGCGTCTGAAATTTTCCTTACCGCAGGACCGTTATGGAGGAGCGAAATTCTACGCTAAAAAAACTTTTTAAGTTTATATAAGTCAGAATAATACGTCGTTCCGCCTTCTCGGCATGCGACAAACTTAGAACCTGAATAAAATTCGCCGTCATCAGCGCGCAATCCATACTCGCACACAGTTGCACAGGTCCGTAATTAGTTTAGGACAAACGGAGCTCCTTGAGCTGACAGAACATGGGTCAGTCAAGGCCCAAGCGTCCATTGTCACTCTTAGCCCGGACCATTGCCCGGTTTCCAGCCGGACTACACGGAAGTGCTGACAACCGACGCTACGACGGTGATACAACGACTACCTCAAAGGATGTCACTCCCTTAGGAGACTCACAGTCTCGCTCTCTGCTACAAACGCCTTGGTTCTCACAACGAAACTTGGCGCCCTCGGAGCCCCACCGACGGCCCCCGGCCTTAAGTTTATGTAACTTTTAAAATATCCCAGGCGGTTGTTCAATATATGAACTCCTGAAAATGTACATCACTGGAGCAAATATGGATAAAATAAACAGTTTCAATATTATACTTCGTTGTTTAAACAATATGAATTTATACATAATTATAAGTACCATCTCTGCGGAAGTCAAGTCGATCCAGAAATTTCCAGTGTTCGTCCGACATAGCTTCCAGAATCTGAAAATAGAGATCATCAGTATATTTTGTGCTAAACAATTTGTTACATTAATAAGCATCCATATACAGAGGCTGTTCACACATTTTTTAGACGATGTATATTGTATTCACAAAACTAAATTACATAAAATTCTTGTGTTTTAAATGTTCTATTTGACATCCCTTATTCTGAACTATCTTCCGACACCGCAATTTCCAGGATAATAATGCCTTTTGAAGTGTCAGAAGAGGTTTTCTATCCCATTCCTACTGAACAGCATTCCAGAGTCCTGTAAGGGTTTTGGGACGACGTTTGGATAATGCAGATTTTAAAAGTCCGAAAGCACAAAAATCCATAGGTGATACATCGGGAGATTTAGTAGGGATATCAGTGAAGGGTATGGCCTTGATACCAGTTTTTTGTTCCATTTCTTTTAGGAAATTTACAGTGGATTTTGATGTGTGACTGCTAGCTTTGTCCTGATGGAGTCTCACAGATTGATGACACTGTGGGTAAAGCGATGGTATTTCATTCAGAAAAATTGGCGATAAAATATGTTCCTGATAGTATTTGGAGTTAATCTTGACATTTTTTTTCCACTCTCTTTATTTTTAACTTGCCATTATAAGAAAAACCAGCAACAATCATGAATCCCTTAGAAAAACTTTCTTTCGATTTTTTGAACCATGTACTTAAATTTTTTCCTCCCCTTTTATGATAATAAATGGCTCTTTTTTTGTTGCAATCATTTAAATACACCCATGATTCATCTATTGTGACAATTGTTTTCCATTTTTCTTTGGATAAGTGTTTCTCATATAGAATTCAGCAGCGTGTCCTCCGTTCAGCGATATGATTTGGAAGAAGACGATTCACATTGCGTTTTTTCGCTTTCTTAAGATTTAAATCAACGTTTATCATTTTGTTTAGAGTGGACACCGAGCATTTTAATGATTTTGCAACTGTCCTTTGACTAGGGGGATTTTCTTTTAACATTAAACAACGTACCTTTGCAATAGTCGAAGATGTCCGTTTTTTCCTTGGATACTTGTTTGGAATTTTTGTCCCACTTGAGGCTCCAGTTTGACGTTTTCTTCCTTTCTTGTTGACGATATTACCTATCGACGCTTTAGATATCACGAAACCATGACTCTCACATCGTTTTTAGATAACGGAGTATGCATATTTCTCTTCGGAAAGAGCATAAATGTAGCCTTCGAACCACTGCTTTGTTAAAAACGCCATTTTGAATAAAAACAAAACTTTCAAGCCGCAGAGGATAGTTTTGACTTTTAAAAACATAGTACAGTTGCAATTATTTCTTTTGCAGCAAACGGTTTTTTATTACCGCTTACCAAAATCGTCTAAAAAATGTGCGAACAGCCTCTGTACAATCATAGCCCAGTCAAAATAGGTTTATAGCTAAAAAAAATATGAAAGTTTTGAAAATCGGTGGAGATGTTTGTTTATCCATACTAAACGAGTAATATATAAAAAAAAATTTTAAAGTCAATTCCTACTTGAGTCAACAAAGAAAAATTTGAGTGTGAACTAATAGTAGGAATTGAAAAAAAGGATTGCCTGCCAGAACCTTCCCTACTGTGCGAGATTAGGGGGGGGGGAAGAGAGAGAAAAAGTTTGTCAGGTTGGGGATTCGATCTCGCAACCTACAGGACGGGAGAAGCCCGCGATACCGCAGTGCTACCGTTTACACAGTAACAAGACGGAAATTACTGTTCAAGAGCAAGAGACGCTCTAGGTCTAAAACTAAAATTGATTAATTAAATTCAATTAATGAATTAATATTTGAAAAAACTTTATTAACATCAAGTGTCATAAACTACAAGTTTAAAAAAATGTATTTGAACTTGAGTGGATGAATAAAAAGTACTTTTATTAACGATTGAAAATTTTAACAAGATATATATAGAGAGAGTGTGAACTAATAGTAGGGATTGAAAAACATACTAAAAGTCGCCACTGATCTGACTTGAGCTTTCGTCGCCATCTTGGAAGATGTATAGATTTTTTGGTTTTGTTTGCAAATAATTTGAGAGATATTGATTTTAGGTAAAGCAATTGAGTACGAAAATTAAATTATGTGCCAAAAACATATTTTACTTTTTTTCATATGTCTAACACGAACAAAGATAATTGACTTTGAAAGGAGCGGACAATCACACCTGGGACGCGGATGCGCGGGGTCATCCCCATCGCGATAGAGGGATGATTGCGTTCCAAATCAGATATGACCATGCCGTCAAAAATTATTTTTGCTAAAGCTGTTTGGGTAAATAAATGACCTAGGACTGTTCTAGCGTATGCTTGGCCAGAAAAAAAATTTCTACTGACGTAGGTGCATACATCAATGTTAGTATTTATTTCAACCCACTTCCAGCCATTATGCACCCAATGCAGCCTAAGTATAACATTAAAAGATAGAATCCACCAAGCCTCACAATACAACCCCATAACAATGGTTTGGATGTTGCTGCAACTAACTCTCGAGCTTTAATATGCAGAGCTCTGACAAACGTGAGTATGCAAGACTCCATGGTGCAAATGCGCGGGTTCATCCTCCCATCGCTATGGGGATGACCCGCGCATCCGCGTCCCAGGTGTGATTGTCCGCTCCTTTCAAAGTCAATCATTTTTGTTCGTGTTAGACATATGAAAAATATACAGTATGTTTTTCCATATAATTTAATGCTCCTCAATTTTTGTATCATCTGTTTTACATAAAACCAAAATTTCTCAAATTATTTGCAACAAAACCAAAGAGGTCTACCTATTTTCCAAGATGGCAGTGAAAGCTCAAGTCTGATCGGTGGGGACTTTTAGTATGTTCATTAGTTTGCTCATTGGGCATACTAATGAACATACTAAAAGGGCTTGGTAATTGGGCATTGCCCAAACAAACGTCTCTACCAACTTTCATATATATTTTTAGCCATTCGTCAAAATCGGGTCTATTTTGACTGGACTATCAAATGTATAAAGAAAATGCTGCGTACAAGATGCATATACAGAATATACCACTATAACGTATTTCAAAAGCGAAATTAAATTTGTTACCTCTCTTAAAAAGGAAAAAAATTCTTTATTTCGTCCACAGGTCCAACAGGAGTACAAGGAAGTATGTCGCTGAATCTACATTAAGAAATATGCTGCAAAAAAAAATTAATTAAAATATTATCACTTCAATTTAAATTATTGAGTTGAGGTAGATTATTCCTCATACGTTAAAAATACAAGTTACTGTACAGTTCGTGTGTTCGTATATTGGTCTATATCAGGCCTGCACAACTCGATATGTGAGGAGGGACATATTACTTTATTTTTGGTGAATTTTTAAAGATTAATTTTTAGAATTTAATTTATGAAATGCTGATCACGTTTCTTTTCTTTTTGTGATACTTATACGGTAAAAGATAAAATTTAACCACTAGACTAACTGAGATGGGAGTTTTTTAAGAATGCAGTTCAAATTACTATGTTTTAACACAACTTTCCCGGCTCTGCTTTTTGTCCTTTGTTATTTGCAGTTTTTCTCATCCCTTGAACCGATTTACAATTTGCTTTTTCTACGGTTTTTGGCCTTAGGAAAATGAAAAACCGATACGGTTTTTGGTCTGTCGACAATAAAGGAAAATAGGCTTCATGTTGAATAAATAAAAGGGGCATCTTTCACTTTACCTCTTGGGTGATGTGGAAGAAAGTGCGTCTCTTGGGTGATGTGGAACAAACTGAGCTTTTAAGGGAAAAATATATAATAAAGGCAAATGTAAATTATAAAACTTATTTCTAATTAAACAGTGGATCAAACAAATCTAATTAAATCTAATTAAACAGTAAACTTATTCAATCCAAACGTGCGAATCACGCAACACTTTGTTATTAATTCTCAATAAAATCAGACGTATAATTAGACGAAGGTTCGCAGGCTCAAAGTTTCTTTCTTATTGTTTGTATATCATTTCAGTAGAAACGCGCTAAGCGCATTCTGTCTGGCTAGATGAACATGAAGAGCGGGGGTTGCAGCCCAGTATTTTTTTGATGGAATGCATCAAAATTTTTATCTCAATATATCTACCCGGGCATCGCCGGGCAATAATGCTAGTATATATATATATATATATATATATATATATATATATATATATATATATATATATATATATAATGCCCTGTACCTCACGCCGTGGAGGAGAGGCATAGCACTAATCGGAGGCGTAGCCGGCACGAAGGTGTGATGCAGTCGGTCGAATTGTAGATCCAGGGAATCACTTACGAACTTAGGCGAGAAACGCATACATGGAGCCATTGACGAAAGACACAACTTCGAAGAGTTGCTTTATTTATTTGAAGGCATTAGCTGCAGCGGCCACATGACTGGGCCTGACGAGGCGCGGATTACATTACAATACAGAAGCGGACAGTATGTCCGACAGCAACGAGAGTTAGACACCAAGAGACAGAAATCTTCTTTTCACGCACATAGTAAATAAGTGCTTTGCGATATTGACGCCAGAGGGCCTAAAACTTCTTAATATTTTAATTGGGCGACTTTAGATTCGTGGCGTTCACTTGTCCACTTAAGTTTATCGGGGACTTTACTGCTAGATCCCGCGCTTGCTAGAACCGCGACCTCTTGACCTGAGTGTAGGATAAGTGGCCATAAAATTCTTGCAATGTGTGGTTTTTGACGTTACAGAACCTATAAATTCAGAGTGATTCGAGGGCTCTTCAAGATTTTTGACACTATACTGACATTCGGAATCTCATAAAGTTCTAACACTCATCTCTGGGGATGTTATTGAGTTCAGCTACTTCACATGCCTGTATAATGATCTGCAGGGATAATATAATTTATCTTATTTTACTTTTAGGTTCCAATTTTGGAAAAAGGGGTCGTGCTTTATTAACAGGGTAATTTTAAATACGCTTTATATAATGGTGGGCCGTTATTATCACATATATATATATATATATATATATATATATATATATATATATATATATATATATATTTGCGAATAAACGCGAAATTTTATATATTGTAATTTTTTTTGCGAAATATCGATATTTTTATGCGAAATTTACGTACCCCTAGACATGGAAAATACAGTTAAATTTGGGTTTAAATTTTTGGTCTGTCATAAATACTTTCTTCAAAGCTGCTAAATTTAGAAACTTAGATAATTTCTCATGAAATATCTGACGAAATTTCCCATAAGAGTCGCCTATGGCTGTATTTCGACGAAATACCAAGCATTAAATGATTTTATATCTATAACAATTACTATCCGCGATGGATAATTTGAAAATACACTTGTGCTAAAACCTACTGATCTTTATAAAATATTAAATAAATCATTACTTAATATAAAATTTAATCAAATAATTTTTGGTTCATATACTTAATTGGGCTGTGGTACTAATTCGGGACCGGTCTACAAAAAAGGACGGTAATATTTAAGACATATGACATATGAAAAATATACAGTATGTTTTTCCATATAATTTAATGCTCCTCAATTTTTGTATCATCTGTTTTACATAAAATCAATATTTCTCAATTTATTTGCAATAAAACCAAAGAGGTCTACCTATTTTCCAAGATGGAAGTGAAAGCTCAAGTCTGATCGGTGGGGACTTTTAGTATGTTCATTAGTTTGCTCATTGGGCATACTAATGAACATTCTAAAAGGGCTTGTTAATTGGTGGAGACGTTTGTTTGGGCAATGCCCAAACAAACGTCTCTACCAACTTTCATATCTATTTTTAGCCATTCGTCAAAATCGGGTCTATTTTGACTGGGCTATCAAGTGTATAAAGAAAATGCTGCGTACAACATGCATATACAGAATATACCACTATAACGTATTTCAAAAGCGAAATTAAATTTGTTACCTACCTTAAAAAGGAAAAAAAATTCTTTATTTCGTCCACAGGTCTAAGAGGAGTACAAGTAAGTATGTCGCTGAATCTACATTAAGACATATGCTGCAAATAAAATAAATAAATAAATAAAATAAAATATTATCACTTCAATTTATAATTGTTGAGTTGAGGTAGATCATTCCTCATACGTTAAAAATACAAGTTACTGTACAGTTCGTGTGTTCGTATATTGGTCTATATCAGGCCTGCACAACTCGATATGTGAGGAGGGACATATTACTTTATGGAGAGTTGCTGTGGGCCGTAAGAAAATAGGATAGATGGGAAAGCGAAAAATGTTTTGTCTAACCAAAATAAATAAATAAATAAATAAAAATTTAAAAAATTACTGATTATTCTAAAAATTAAATAAATACCAAAATTTACTGCTTATATATTCTTTTCATAATTATCTTTATTTTCTAATTAATTCTTTATGTATAAATCTAAAAATAATAGCCCATATTTATTAGATTTATAATATGCTTCTTCACAAAAGACTCCGCGGGCCACAAAGTGAGTACTAACGGACCGCATGTGGTCCGCGGGCCATATGTTTTGCAGACCTGGTCTAGATGATTCATTCAATTGAAGTACGAAAATATAATGCTTTTTTCGATAAATATTAATTGTCATATATTTAAACACTTTTCAGTTTTTTGATTTTAGCCATCTATTTGAGAAATGTTGGTTGAGTTTTACTCTTTTAACTTCTTGAAGAAAGGGACTTCTTAAATGATGTACCTACAACATGCATATCTTTAAGAAAAACTTATAGCAACATTATTACCGATATAGGCATACAAATGGTATTATTCTAAATTTAAGAGGTATTTGATAGTAAAATATTGATTTTATATACCAACACTGAATTACACATGCACGCACATAATTCTTAATGTGGAAGAGTAAGAAAAACAACATTAAAAAATTTTCGGGTGAAGAGAAATGAGAATGTATTTAAGTACGTCAAATCAATGGTGATAAACCAAGAAAACGTAATAATTGAAAGGAGCGATAAATAAGACATGCGTAATTTTCGTATTTACGAAATAGATGCCAATAAATGCAAAATTTGCGGATATGAGCGAATAAATGCGAAAATTATTTTTTCACCACTTTTCAGCGAAAACTCGGTGACAGACGGCTTTTTAAGCGAAATTCGATAATAATAGTAAGAATTAACGTAATTGCTTATTTAAGACCATCCACGGTTTTTAACTGAGAGACCTCTCGAAATTTGCTTACTACTTATTGCTAAAGACTTAAGGAAGAGAATGTGGAGACTACTACAATGTTAGCTTTTAAATAAGAATTATGATACTTACTTAACCAAGTAAGTAAAGTTGTGATTTTTCTAACAAATGCGAAATTTTTTAATATATATATATATGTGTGTGTGTGTGTGTGTGTGTGTGTATATATATATTTGCGAATAAACGCGAAATTTTATATATTGCAATATTTTTTGCGAAATATCGATATTTTTATGCGAAATTTACGTACCAATAGACATGGAAAATACAGAAGTTAAATTTGGATTTAAATTTTTTCACTGTCATAAATACTTTCTTCAAAGCTGCTAAATTTAGAAACTTAGAAAATTGTTCATGAAATATCTGACGAAACTTTCCATATTAATCGTATATGGCGGTATTCCGACGAAATACCAAGCATTGAACGTTTTCATATCTATAACAATTACTATCCGCGATAGATAATTTTAAAATACACTTGTGCTAAATGATCTTTATAAAATATTAAATAAATCATTACTTAATAAAAAATTGAATCAAATAATTTTTGGTTCATATACACTCATGGACAAAAAAATTTGCGCACCAAGAAATAATTGCGGGATCGTAACGAAACTTGCAATGAAGGTACATGTCGGGGAGTATGCAAATGATTAGAAATGCAGCGTGATTGCGCATTACGTATAGCCAGTAGAGGGCGTTGAACATCGTAGTCTGTGGAGAAATAAAACAGGTAACCAAAGCTTGTTTGAGTGTGCTGAATCATTTACAAAGGAAGAGCTGAGATAGATATGCCATTACGCCGTGTTCGAAGACAATATAAGCAGTTGTCGCAGTTTGAGAAGGGGAGAATCGTCGGGATGATGGAAGCTGGGTGGACAGCTAGGCGAGTAGCTCGTCAATTAGGCCGCTCTGATTGTGTTGTGAGGAGGTGTTGGGACCAGTGGACCCGAGAGATGTCATGTACACGAAGACCAGGCTCAGGACGCCCTCGACAGACCAGTCGTCGAGAAGACCGCCACATCGTAAGAAATGCACGCGTACAGCCAACTGCTTCATCGGCCGCCATCCAGCCAAGGTGCTCTTCACTAGGGGCCTCTGTGTCTTCTCGAACCATACGAAGCCGCCTGGCTGAAGGACAGTTGGTATCGCGGCGCCCATTACGTGTGCTGCCCTTGACGCCCACCCATCGACGCCTCCGTTTGGAGTTTTGCCGCGCACAAGGAAACTGGACTGCAGCGGAATGGAACCAGGTCGTCTTTAGCGACGAATCCAGATTCAATCTCGGCAATGATGACAATCGTGTTCGTGTGTGGAGAGCCCGTGGTGAACGCTTCAATCCTGCCTTTGCTGTACAGCGACACATCGCTCCCACAGCTGGTGTGATGGTATGGGGTGCCATTGCCTACAATACACGGTCACCCCTAGTATTGTTCCGTGGCACCATGACAGCCCAGCGGTATGTTCATGAAATCCTGCAACCATATGTGTTGCCACTCATGCAACGGCTCCCAGGAGCCATTTTTCAACAAGACAATGCTCGGCCTCATACGGCAAGGGTGTCACAAGACTGTCTCCGCACTGTTACTACCCTTCCTTGGCCTGCCCGATTCCCAGATTTGTCTCCAATCGAGCATATCTGGGATCATTTGGGACGACGAGTTGGGCATCCCACGAGTTTGAACGAACTAGAAGCAAGATTACAGCAAATATGGAACGAAATGTCTCAAGACATCATACAGAACTCGTATGACTCAATGCCCGATCGTATCGCATCGTGCATTCGCGCTAGAAGGGGTCCAACGGAGTGTTAACTCCTCCGTTCTTTTGCCTTTTTCTCTGAAATAAATTATCCTTTTTCTTTGATTTTCTTATCATTTACTTATATCAAAGTAGTCATTACGTATGTAAAATTTCGTTTCATTTTGACGAATTCTTCTTGGTGCGTTAATTTTTTTGTCCATGAGTGTACTTTATTGGGCTGTGGTACCAAATCGGGACAAGTCCGCTAAAAAGGGCGAAATTATTTAACCGCGGTAATCTCCTAAGGAGGTAATCTACCAGGAGAAACCAAAATTTTTGGCTGTAACGCAGAGAAACTATGACTTATCTCCTTTGAAAATAAATAATTTTACTTTTGAGTGTGTACAACAGTATAAATACCTTGGAACTGTTATAAGTAATATTAATGAAATAAAATCTGAAATAAATAACAGATTACTTATGGCAAACAGGTGTTTCTATGGGTTGATAAATCAATTAAAGTCCAAATTTATTAATGTTAAATCAGAAATTAACCTTTACAAAACCTTAATTAGACCAGTTGCTCTGTATAGCAGCGAGTGCTGGCCATTAAATAAATCTGAAAAAAGATAAGCTGCTGATTTTTGAGTGAAAAAAATTCTCCGGAAGATCTTGGGAGCAGTTAAGCAGTTAAGTCGTAACAACTTGAAATTATATTATTAAACAAAAGTTATAAATTTGAAATTTGTAATCACACATTTTAATGTACATCATATTTTCACTAGCATTGACCCCAGCAGTCTATATTTTGAGTACCTCTATTTCTTTATAATGTTTGTTTAAATTAATTGCAGAAAATCTTGAAATTTTTTGTAGCATTTACTGTAGCTGATTTTGCTCTTTTTTAAAAATTCGTTGTCAAATTGTTCTTCATAACAATGTCCTTGTGGGTTCGATTTGCATATTAGCAAATTTTCTAAGGTTTCCCTTGACATAGATGACCTGAACTGAGTAGATATTTTTGTTATGTAACTAAATATCCGGTAATGATTGAGTCCATTCCGGAAACCCGGAAGACGCATTAAAAATCCGGCATTGCCGGGATAAATCCGGAAAGTTGGCAAGTCTGCCGATATAATTATGAGATTTACAGCAGATTTAAAGAACTAGATATTGTCAAAGTTATAAAGCCTAGCCTCATAAGATGGCTAGGACACCTTATTAGATACAATGATTCAAACACAACTAAATTGCTGACCTTTTCAAAAATTGAGGGTACGCGAAAAAGAGGAACCCCCCCCCCCCCCCCACCAGGTGGGTCGATTCTGTTGAGAGAGATCTGAGGGATCTGGGAGTCAACCGGTCGCAATCTATTGCTCCAGATAGGTCAAATGGAGGAGGCGCATAGAGACAGCCTTGGCCTATGACAGGCTGTAGTGCTGATGAGGAAAGAAACCTCCCATATTTTGCCAACCAAACCCTCTCCTTTCGAGGCGCGGGAGGGTTGTCTTTCCCGCTTCTTAATAAATAATTGTATTGACGCCTAGTACACTCTTCATACGTTACTTGGGCATTTCAAAGAGTATTTTTCTGTTTTATACTTATATTTTTCAGAAGAAAAAAAGCTTTGAAGTGGTTGCGATGGAAGTTTGCTGCTAATTAAATTAAAGGTCAATCAAATTAATAAATTATATTTTTATAAAAGTTGGAATTTCTTGATAAGTATATAGTAAAACTATTGATACTTTTAATTTCCTAGTATGATAAATTTCCTATTATTTTTTTTTACCAACACTGAATTGCACATGCACGCACATAATTCTTAATGTGGAAGAGTAAGAAATACAACATTAAAAATTTTTCGGGTGAAGAGAAATGAGAATGTATTTAAGTACGTCAAATCAATGGTGATAAACCAAGAAAACGTAATAATTGAAAGGAGCGATAAATAAGACATGCGTAATTTTCGTATTTACGAAATAGATGCCAATAAATGCAAAATTTGCGGATATGAGCGGATAAATACGAAAATTATTTTTTTACCACTTTTCAGCGAAAACTCGGTGACAGACGGCTTTTTAAGCGAAATTCGATAATAATAGTAAGAATTAACGTAATTGCTTATTTAAGACCATCCACGGTTTTTAACTGAGAGACCTCTCGAAATTTGCTTAGTACTTATTGCTAAAGACTTAAGGAAGAGAATGTGGAGACTACTACAATGTTAGCTTTTAAATAAGAATTATGATACTTACTTAACCAAGTAAGTAAAGTTGTGATTTTTCTAACAAATGCGAAATTTTTTAATATATATATATATGTGTGTATATATATATATATATATATATATATATATATATATATATATATATATATATATATATATATATATATTTGTGAATAAACGCGAAATCTTATATATTACAATATTTTTTGCGAAATATCGATATTTTTATGCAAAATTTACGTACCCATAAACATGGAAAAATCAGGAGTTAAATTTGGGTTTAAATTTTTGGTCTGTCATAAATACTTTCTTCAAAGCTGCTAAATTTAGAAACTTAGCTGATTATTTGACTGTTTCACCAGATAATTGCTCATGAAATATCTGACGAAACTTCCCATAATAGTTCCATATGGCTGTATTTCGACGAAATACCAAGCATTAAACGTTTTTATATCTATAACAGTTACTATCCGCGATAGATAATTTGAAAATACACTTGTGCTATATCATCTTTATAAAATCTAAATATATAAAAGAGCTTGTCTGTTTGTTTGTCCGCTATAGAATCATAGACTGTTTCACCCACCGGGTCCAAATTCAGCACAGTTAATGTTTAGGACCCGAGAAACTTAAACCGGGAAAAACGAAATTTGGGGCTCAATTAGTTTTTTTTTAATTAATTTTTTAATTTTTTTCTGTGCCCCTAAGATGCGCGTACCCCTTGTGGATAGCCCCTTCACCTAACCATCTGTGTTCAGGGGGGGCTGCGTTGAGAGAATAGCTGCGTTCAGAGGGGTTGTTTGGGTGTGACGGGGGGGGAGTCAAATTCCAATGCGCGGGAGGAAGAGAGTTGGGAATGACCTTTGGCCCTGGCTCCCCAGATAAGCACAGCTTTCCTAACTCTGCTTTGTGAAATCTGCAGATGATTCGTTTTCATGCGGAAAGTGATGTAGAATTCTCAACAAAATCAGACGAAGGTCCGCAGGCTCAAAGTTTCTTTCTTTCTTATTGTTTGTATATCATTTCAGTACAAACGCGCTAAGCGCATTCTGTCTGGCCAGATGAACATGAAGAGCAGGGGGTGCAAACCAGTATTTTTTGATGCAATGCTTGAAAAATTTAACATCTATATATCTACCCGGGCAAAGCCGAGCAATAATGCTAGTATTAAATAAATCATTACTTAATAAAAAATGTAATCAAATAATTTTTGGTTCATATACTTTATTGGGCTGTGGTACTAAATCGGGACCAGTCCGCTAAAAAGGGCGATATTATTTAACTGCGGTAACCTCCTAAGGAGGTAATGTACCAGGAGAAACCAAAATTTTTGGCTGTAACGCAGAGAAACTATGACTTATCTCCTTTGAAAATAAATAATTTTACTTTTGAGTGTGTACAACAGTTTAAATACCTTGGAACTGTTATTAGTAATATTAATGAAATAAAACCTGAAATAAATAACAGATTACTTATGGCAAACAGGTGTTTCTATGGGTTGATAAATCAATTAAAGTCCAAATTTATTAATGTTAAATCAGAAATTAACCTTTACAAAACCTTAATTAGACCAGTTGCTCTGTACGGCAGCGAGTGCTGGCCATTAAAAAAATCTGAAAAAAGATAAACTGCTGATTTTTGAGTGAAAAAAATACTCCGGAAGATCTTGGGAGCAGTTAAGCAGTTAAGTCGTAACAACTTGAAATTATAATACTAAACAAAAGTTATAAATTTGAAATTTGTAATCACACATTTTAATGTGCATCATATTTACACTAGCAGGGACCCCAGCAGTCTATATTTTGAGTACCTCTATTTCTTTATAATGTTTGTTTAAATTAATTGCAGAAAATCTTGAAATTTTTGTAGCATTTACAGTAGCTGATTTTGCTCTTTTTAAAAATTCGTTGTCAAATTGTTCTTCATAACAGTGTCCTTGTGGGTTCGATTTGCATATTAGCAAATTTTCTAAGGTTTCCCTTGACATAGATGACCTGAACTGAGTAGATATTTTTGTTATGTAACCAAAAATAAGGTAATAATTGAGTCCATTCCGGAAACCCTGGAGACGCATTAAAAATCCGGCATTGCCGGGATAAATCCGGAAAGTTGGCAGGTCTGCCGATATAATTATGAGATTTTCAGCAGATTTAAAGAACTAGATATTGTCAAAGTTATAAAGCCTAGCCTCATATGATGGCTAGGACACCTTATTAGATACAATGACTCAAACCCAACTAAATTGGTGACCTTTTCAAAAATTGAGGGTACGCGAAAAAGAGGAAGGCCCCCCACCAGGGGGGGTGGTCGACTCTGTTGAGAGAGATCTTAGGAATCTGGGAGTCAACCGATGGCAATCTATTGCTCCAGATAGAGTCAAATGGAGGAGGCGCGTAGAGACAGCCTTGGCCTATGACAGGCTGTAGTGCTGAGGAAGAAAGAAACCTCCCAAATTTTGCCAACCGAACCCTCTCCTATCGAGGCGCGGGAGGGTTGTCTTTCCCGCTTCTTAATAAATAATTGTATTGACGCCTAGTACACTCTTCATACGTTATTTGGGCATTTCAAAGAGTATTTTTCTGTTTTATACTTATATTTTTCAGAAGAAAAAAAAGCTTTGAAGTGGTTGCGATGAAAGTTTGCTGCTAATTAAATTAAAGGTCAATCAAATTAATAAATTATATTTTTATAAAAGTTGGTATTTCTTGATAAGTATATAGTAAAACTATTGATACTTTTAATTTTCTAATATGATTAATTTCCTATTATTTTTTTAGTTTAAAAGAAAGTTTTTTGGGGGTTAGTTTATAAATTAATGTAACGTTTATAATGCATATATACACTGCTCAAAAGAATTAGGGGAGCACATGGTTTTAACGAAATTATGCAAATACTTACACCGATAAGTAACACAAAATAAATCATCCATAATTTAAAGCCTAACAAGAAACAGAAGAAGAAAACTTCATATGCAAATCAAAGTTCATGACGTCAAAACCAGAAAAAGATCATAAGGGCGGAAATCGGGATGTTGCAGAAACGTCTGTTTCACTGCCTTAACTGTGAAATTCGATTGCTCAGTTATTCTTTTTGAGAAAAGGTGACTTGAAAATGTCTCAACAACGTGATTTACCGGAATCCATGGCATGGCGCATTATAGGCAGACTTAAATCCTGGCAAACACAACGTAGTGTCGCGGACGCAGTTGGAGACGTCAGAAGTGTCGTTGCAAGGCTGTGGAATTGATTTTAAGAAACAGGGAATGTTAGACGTCGACCAGGGCAAGGTCGGCCACGCGCCACTACAGCAACTGATGACCGATATATACTGTTAACAGCTCGTCGAAACAGAACAGACAATGCTACTCAGCTGCAAAGACAGTTGCTCTTGGCAACAGGACGAAATGTGTCCAGCCAAACAGTACGTAATAGGCTTCATCAGGGAGGTCTCTGTGCACGTAGGCCAATGATCTGCATTCCGTTGACCTCACGCCACCGTGCGGCCCGATGAAGATGGGCTGCTGAACATCGAGATTGGGAGCAACATGATTGGAGCCTAGTGCTGTTTACACTCGAGTCCCGATTCAGTCTGGAGTGTGACACCCGACGTGTTTTGGTATGGAGGGAAAGAGACACTCGAAATAACCCCACATTCGTTCGTGAAAGGTCACATTACAGACGAGCTGGTTTTATGGTATTGGGTGGAATCAGCATAGGTGGACGTACGGACCTGCATATCATTCGGAATGGTACTTTGACGGCCCGAAGGTATGAAGACGAGATACTGAGACCTCATGTCATACCTTACGCTGCATCCATTAGAGATTCCTTTGTTTTCCAGCATGATAATGCCAGACCACATACAGCTCGTCTTGTGGAGAACATGCTTGAAGCTGAAACAATACAGCGTATGTAATGGCCAGCGTACTCTCCTGACCTGAATCTAATCGAGCATGTGTGTTACATGCTCGGACGACGCATTGCTGCGAGACAAAGGCCTCTTTTTACTCTCCGAGACTTGGAGATTGCACTTCTTGAGGAGTGGAACAGTATTCGCCAAAGTCTTATCGATAACATCATCGCATTCATGGAAAACAGGTGTGCAGCAGTCTTAGCTGTTCCAGGAGACCACACGCCATATTAAAAATCTTGCATCATTTCTAAACAATGCTTTTTTTTATCGTTTACATGTAACCAAATTGTTGCCTTAAATCGTCTTTTCATGCCTTTTCCATATTTTCAAATAATTAAAGCTTAATTACAAATTTATTTACGTCTTTTTTTCTGTATTGTGCATTGATACGCGTGTACTATCCATCTTATGCCAATACGTGGCTGTCTCGCACGGTTTCCTTAACTTTGCTTGCTTCCCTAATTTTTTTGAGCAGTGTGTATATATATATACACTATCTATATATATAAAACAGTTCCGTAACTGACTCACTGACATACAACGCACAGACCAAACCGCTGGACCTAAAGGGCTGAAATTTTGCATGGCGATTCTTCTTATGGTGTAGGGGTGCACTAAGAAATATTTTTGAAAAATTCTTCTTAAATCGTTTTATATTAAATTTTTAAGCTGTTTTTGTAACTTTTTTTAAGTTAACATTTAAAATAATAATTTGAGGGTTATAAAATTTATATCACAAGAAAGATCATAAAAATTCCTTTAAAATGAAATCATTTTCTAATCTTTACCTCGATTTTCTGATTTTTGGTGACTTTTTAAAGATTAATTTTTAGAGTTTAATTTATTAAATGACGATCACGTGATTTCTTTTTCTGGTACTTTAAATAAATTTATCGTCACGTGCATAACAACTAAATAGAGAAAAAAAATATTTTTTTTTTGTTTCTAATGCAGCAGACGATTGGATATTATCCAAAAAAAAATAAATATCCCTCACGATTTTTTTATAAATATATGTATATTTTTTTACATCATTTATATACATTGATCGTCGCATTTATTATAAATATATATATTTATTTTTTGGCATTAATTGCATATATTGACTATTGTATTTAATCTGAATGTACTCCGTAGCGAAGTGCGGGTTTTCAGCTAGTCTACCAATAAGTATTTGGACACCCATGCAAATGATGATTGATATCTGCGGTCCTCATATACGTCACGCCCTCCGCCCTTAAATATCGGGACTGAAACAACATTGGCATTAACCGCATCCAATATGCCACGAAGTGCAGAGTTATTTGATTTCGAGAAAGGTGTAATATTCGGGTATCACAGAAAAAGGCCTATCCTTAAGGGACATATCGAGCGAGCTGAATTACACCAAATTGACAATGGTGAGTCGGCAGACCCACGAAACTGGGAGATAGAGACCGACGGGTGCTGTCCAGAGAAATTTGGAAGAACCACACCCAACCCATGGCCCACTTACTCCACGAGTTTCAACAGGCATCCGGGAGTGTTGTTTCGATGAATGTCATCCGTAAGGAAGCCCATCGGATTTTTTTTCATGGTCGTGCTGCCGCCCATAAGCCTTTGATCACAAAGTCCAACCGCGCTGCTCGGTAAATGTGGTGAAAAGCCCATCGAAAGTGCACCGTAGATCGGTGTCAACGGGTTCTCTGGAGCTACGAATCAAATTTCTCCTTCTACCTTTTGGATGGATGGATCTGGGTCTGGCGTCTGCCTGAAGAACGCGTCCTGACAGAATGCATTGCACCAACAGTAAAGTTCGGCAGAGGTGGAATTATGATCTGAGGGTGTTTCTCCTGGTATGGACTGGACCCTTGGTCCCAATTCATGGTAAGCTCAACGTCGACGCCTACTGCATTATTTTGGCGGATAGTGTGCTTCCAACCTTGTGGCAGTTTTACGAGTTGGACCCATGTTACTTCCAGGACAACGCCAGCTGTCATGTTGCGAGGTTCACCATGGATTGGTATGGTGACAATGGGGTTAACCGAATGGACTGGCTTGCCTACCTATATATATATATATATATATATATATATATAGAGAGAGAGAGAGAGAGAGAGAGAGAGAGAGATTGATGTTTTTATGTAGATCGTTATCCCAAGACATTATCCGTATGTTACAAAATTGTAATTATCACGTTTATCATAAAGACTATATGTAATATTTATTCTTGACTTATGTTTAACTGTTAACATTTATGTATGTTAACAGTTAAACATAAGTCCAGGAACACCAGTCTTCCCTCTTTGTCCTTCTCAGTCTCCACAACGTTAAGATTGTTCGGATAAAAATTAAAATCAATAGACGTCACAAACACAAAATACATCCTTTTTGCGTTTAGCTCTAAGTACAGGATTTCTATTTATTTCGTTTGACTGACATTGCCTTCTTCGTGTTATATAATATCTTTTAGTGATGCATTATTTATATTGTACTAGTTATATATATATATATATATATATATATATATATATATATATATGTGTGTGTGTGTGTGTAAGTAATATTAAAGCCCCACCATTATTAACTGTTTTGCCCCACCTTTTTTTACTTAACGTGTATTCTAAATTATTCAATTTTCAATAAAGCAAAGTCCCTTTTTCCAAATTGCGACCAACAAGTAATTGAATTTACTAACTAGTTTGTCCCTTAAGGCATGCGGAGAAAGTCCGGCGTCTGTGATTCAGAATGATTCAGAAACCACGCGGCTTGCACTGCAAGTTCGGAATCTGGAGTTATGTCTTAAGTGGTCAAGTCGGATGATCGGCTCTAGCCAATTAAAGAAATTTTAACACCTAGAGTCACGATAACTCCCCCACGGTTTAAAAGATGGATAGAGGATTTTGCGCTCTCTGATTCCTCGCTTCTCTTATTGACCTTGTCCTGTCTTCTCGCTGCTTCGCTTCTGTCCAATACTACGATGTAAATTCCGCCTTCTGAATGCGCCCCGGACGGGACCGGTGGAGTTGCTATTGTGTGTGTCCAGTTGTAAAGGTACCTGTGCTTTGCAGAATAATATTTGTCTGCAGAATAATCCGGAATAAGATAATATCTCTGTTCTGTTTGTTCTTCAGTGCCCCTCTGTGTGGGTTTTTCCTCCCCTGTATTGTGATTACAATATGCCTGAAATAGTGTTCCTCAAGTCTCTTCTCTTCGCTCGGTTACGACTACCTATTACGTGAACCCATCCACTCTACATAGTTTGGTCTAAAGTTTATCGTGCGCTTAAACTCCGATATCATTATATATATATATAGATAGATAGATAGATAAATAGATACATATATATATATATATATATATATATATATATATATATATATATATATATATATATATGCATATATGTATAATGTATAAATGTATGTATATAAATGTATATGTATATATATATATATGGAAAAAAATTTATAACCATTTTTATAATTTAACACGCCCTTTCCAAATTCCTCATCCTAGCGCAATAGAACACAGTCCCTCTTTCTTTATTTCTACCTAAATCCAAGCCGAAATAATTTATTAGTTTTTCCCCTAAGGCACGTGTGGCCAAAGCTTATATAACAGTTATATATCGCGAACGGCGTGGAACATTCGAAAACCATCACCTCATATGACGCGACTTAATCACGTGTCCGTTTCTGGCGAATTAGCAGTTGTATAGACCCGTACGCGGGCGAGAAACTTCACGCGTCTGTAGTCTTTTGTGTGTTTTGCTCTGGCCTGGCAAGATGCAGCGTTTTGAATGTCCATTTTGCCGCAACGCTTTGCGATGTCGGCGCGATCGGGCTGTTTTCCTCGGTATATGTGGAGTTAAAGCTGTCTGTAATCCCGTCCAAATTATGCCCAACCACGAAACTGCTTCGGAAATAAAGACTATGTTATCAACCAGCTGCCTCTTCCTTCTGGCATGGATTCAAATTAGTTCTTCTTCATCCCAGCCACTCCCAGCCACTTTCGACTACACCCCGGATCCGACAGGCTAAGATTTTCAGGCCTGTTGAGCTTCGCCACCACCTTAGAGCTTATATTACACACACACACATATATATATATATATGTATATAAATGTATGTATATATATATATATATATATATGTATATGTATGTATGTACGTACGTACGTACACAGAAGGTCGTTCGCACATTATGGAAACGATTTTATAATTTATTTTTGTCGTTTGCATTTTAAGATAAAAATTTGGAAACTTCAGAATAATCGTCCACAAATGTTTTGTTTTGATTGGATTCTAAAATAAAAGATTTATTTTGTAAATGGCTCTCAAAATTGATAGATGGCTCGAAGGTTACGTAACTGTGCTTTCCGAGGAGAAATATTTGTATCAACAAATTACATAGCGGTGTAAAAATCGCGGTTATAGCCGTTCAAAAAAAGGCATTTATAATATATTACATTTGAAAGGGCAAAAAACGTATAACTGAGAGTAAAAATGAAAACATGACCGCGAAACCTTATCCTAAGACTGCTCGAACGCAGGAAAATATTAAGAAAGTGAAGTCTCTAATCATAAAAGAGAATCCGCCGACTCAAAGATTCATAGCATCGAAACTAGGAATGTCTTCTGGCAAAGCTAGAGTTATTGTCAAGAAACATGACTTATCAGATAGAAGCAAATCGCCACAAAAAATACGGCATTTATACATAAAACCTAACAAATATAATGCATATATATATATATATATATATATATATATATATACAGTTGGTTCTCTGTTTAACGACGCTCTACTTAACGACGATCTCTATTTAAAGACGATATTTCCCGGTCCCGGTCCCTCCGACGTAAAAAAATTCTATTTTAAGACGATTTTGTTTCTATTTAACGACGATTTTTTCTTACATGATAAACTTTTTCTTCAACATTTTATCTACTGGAGGGTTACTTTCTGTGGGGGAGTTTGGTTTCAGAAACAGACCCGGAATTTCCTTTATGTTTGTTGCAATCATAGACTTGTTGCAGTGGAAAATACCGGGGGAGGGGGGGGGGGGGTTGGATTACTGTTTCTCGGAAGATCGACATTCTTCCCTGGTGGATCGAATTTCTTAGTGCGGGTGAGGAATCACTCTATTGTGCCTACCATGTTGCCATGTGATTTACGAACTGTCCAAAAGCACCCCTCTCTCACTCCTTCTGGGAAGCACGTGTTCATGTTTAGAGAATTGAGGCAGTGAAAGGCAAAGTGGTGTAAGTCACATTTTCAACTTTTTTTATTTGAGGGCAAATATGTAATCTCCATGTTCAATTTATAGTGGAATTGCAAATAATTACTGTTTGCAATATTATAGTAATTATTATGAATAATAATTTGTTCAATTTATAGTGGAATTTTTGTAGTTTTTGCAGTAAAACGCTTTTGAATTACACCACTTTGCTTTTCCCCGCCTGAATTCATGGTTGGGTGTAGGAGCTCATTCCAGTACGAATACGAGGTGAGCAGAGCTAAATGGCATCAAAGCGAAAGCATCTTACGCTACACGAAAAAGGGAAAATTATTGAAAACTGGGAAGAAAGTGTTGGAATAACAGAAGTCCAATTCGCAAGTAGGGAATTAATAAACAATTCGGCTGACAGTATAAAAATTAGAAAATTTTCAATTTTGGAAGCAATGCACATGATAACATCAGCATGGAAAGAAGTTTCTTCATCCACAATAAAAAACTGCTTTCGAGTTGCTGGAATTCACAAATACCTTGTAATGGAACTGCAAAGTACGGATGTAGAAATCAACGAAGATGACATTACCCCTGAAGAATGGAGAAGTCTTGTTGAAGACGAGGATGTTTCAATTCAAGATTTCTACAATTGTGATAAATATGTTTTAACAACAGATTTCAGAAATGTAGAACAAATTAATTAAGATATTGTAAACGAAAACACAGTGTCAGACGAAGAAGGTGAAGTTGAAGACACGGAAAACGAGACACTGCCACCGTCTTACACAGATGCAATTTCTGCTCTAGATGTTCTCCGACGCTATATTACATCGAAAATGGAAGGTGACTCATTTAACATTTTATAAAATCTGGAAAAGAGAATAACGAAAACAAGGCGAATGAAGCAATCAACACTTTTTGAATTTTTTAAAATGTAATTTATTGTATTGTTTGTACTCTTTTTTTTTCAATGTAATTTAAAATAACTTTTTGTAAATAAAATAATGATGATAATAAAAATAACATTTTTAAACACGCCTATATATTAAGAAATATATTGACAGTCCTAAACCTGTAAAGTGTGAAGGGAAATGTTATTTTTTCACAAATTCTGTTTAAGGACGATCTCTACTTAAGGACGATTTTTCACGGTCCCTTGAAAGTCGTTAAACGGAGAACCAACTGTATATATATATATATATATATATATATATATATATATATATATATATATATATATATATATATATATATATAGGGTGGTCATAAAGAAACTTTGCCGATATATGGACCTCTAGCGGCAGTTCCGTTCAACCCATCAAGATGAGATTTTAGATATCGTTATTTAGATGTATGAGCTCGGGATTCTGTGAACGGCAACCAAGTGGCGCTCACGGTTACGGTTACAGGTACAGAAACTCGAAATTTTAAAAGGGAAACACCCATTTTTTCTCATCGCAAAATGATCAGCGCATGTGAAAACCCTAAAAAGCGTTCGAACGGTAAGTGTATCACAAAAATCCGATGCTTTTGCATGCACAAAAACAGCTCTGCGAACGGCATACAAAAACGATATATGGACGTCTAGCGGCCGTTCCGTTGAACCTATCGAGATGAGATTTCAGATATCGTTATTCAGATGTATGAGCTCGGGATTCTGTTAACGGCAACCAAGTGGCGCTCACTGTTACGGTTACAGGTACAGAAACTCGAAATTTTCAAAGGGAACCACCCATTTTTTCTCTTCGCAAAATGATCAGCGCATGCGGAAACCCTAAATAGCGTTCGAACGGTACGAGTGTCACAAAATCGGACGCGTTTTGCATGCCCAAAAAACAGCTCTGCGAATTGCTAACAAACACACGATCAGAGAGCATTTTATCAGTTTTCTGCGCTGAATATCTGGCGAACGGCTTTTTGGGATTGGTTTCTAGCCTTTGTCATATGGAAATTTCCTCCGTGCGCCCCGATAGTGTCTTTGTTGGCCGTTCGCAGAGCTGTTTTTTGTGCGTACATAACGTGTCCGTTTTTTGAGATACACGTACCGTTCCAACGCTTTTTAGGGTGTTCGCATGCGATGAGCATTTTGCGAAGGGAAAAGTGGGCATTGCTATTTGAAAATGTCGCGTTTCTATACCTATAACCGTAACCGTGAGCGTCACTGTTTTGCCGTTCTCAGAATCTCTATCTCATACCTCTAAATAACTGTATCTGAAATCTCATGTCGACAAATTGAACGGAACGGCAGTTAGAGGTCCATATATCGGCAAAGTTCCTTTATGAACACCTAGTATATATATATATACATATATATATATATATATATATATATATATATATATATATTATATATATATATATATATATATATACTAGAAGTTAACCCGTCATTTTGACGTCATAATGTGAATTATGACGTCATAATGGAAAAAATTATATGAAAGTTAAAAAATATCCCGAATTATCTGACAATATTGAATTTAATTCACACCTTGTAAATCAAACCCTTTCATTATTTTTTTATTTATTTATTTAGTTTTTCATCTGATTGGAGTAGTAGACTGCCATCCAACCCGTCATTTTGACGTCATAATACTAATATTGACGTCATAAGGGAAAATATATATGAAAGAAAAAAAATATCCCGAATTATCTAACAATATTGCATTTAATCCACACCTTGTAAAAGCAAACCCTTTCATTATTTTTTATTTATTTAGTTTTTCATGCTATTGGAGTAGTAGACTGCCATCCAGTTTTTTACAGCTCACTACGCGATATGAATACTTGAGCTACTTGATTCATTCACATTCAAGTTTGTTTACATTCAGAATTCATCGCAAACGTAAACAGATTTTTAAAATCTGTGAAATATACAGCTAAAAGCATCCAGTTTTTTTTTAGTTCTGAATGTTTTATAGAAAAATAGGCTGAACAAACGTGATTTGATGGAGAAGAAGGTTTTTAGGTAAAACAAATTCTGATCTACATCTGAAATTCAAATTAAGCCTAACCGGCCGCTTGTTTACTGGGGGCTTCAATTGAAAGATGAGTACAGCCCGGAAGTGTTATACAGAGACAACGGCGATTATATATATATATATATATATATATATATATATATATATATATCGTCGTGGCACAAGAAAAGTGACACATCTCAAAAATTCTCCTTTTTGAGTTAAATAAAATAAAGTATTCAAAAAAATATCTACATTTATCAGAAAAAATGACAAAAAGATAGATCATAAAATACTCGGTAGAGAAGCCATGTGTCACTACGCCACTGGTCAGGAATTCAAGACTCCCACTCACGATAAACGTGACTGTTTTAGTTGTGACTAGCTAGTTGTAGTGTGTATATCTCAATTTTCAAGAAAAACAACACATTTTTAATTACACATACATAAATAAAGGTTTTACGAAGATTTCTTTCAAGAAAAGCAACATAGTTTGTGTTGTGTAATTTTCATTCATAAGTTAAGTCCCTTTTAAATTGTATACCTATCTGGGGTTTGTATTATTTTAAGTTTTTACATTTTTCTTCATTTATGAACTTCGTTTAAGAAAAAATTCAAATCAAAAAAATTATTCATTTAATTTAACACGTATATAAATAAAACAATTATTATAAAACATTCATCTATGAGGTATATTTGATGTAATACTTTGTTAAACAATATTTATTGCATAGTGATTCTAGACAATTTAGGAAACAGCCAATAAACATTAAAATCAATGCTGTAAAAGAGCGATTCTCAAACTTTTTAGCTCAAAGACCCCGCCCCCCTCCTCTCCGCAAACAACAAAAAAAAAAAATAAGAAGAAAATTTGAATGAACAAATCACGACCCCATCACCAGACAAAAATTTAAAAAAGGTAATAATGAAAAATTGCACAAGCAACTAGTTAAAATTATTGAACTATAAAGTTGTAATTATTTACCCTCCCCCTGGTGGCTCCCTGGTTGAGAAACGCTGCTGTAGAACCTTCAAGACGTAAACTAGTGTTGGGTGTTTAAACGTATAATATCTCGCAGTTTTAAAAAAATTGCAAGAAGGAATTAGAAATGCATAATCTGAGGTGTAAAACTTCTTCAGTAAATGAATAAAGTTAACGCTTTATTAAGAAAATTTCCCTCTGCTTAATGTAGTTAAAATCGGTGACAGATGGAAACGATTTTGTAATTTATTTTTGGCGTTTGCATTTTCAGATAAAACTTTGACAACTCAGAATAATCGGTTACTACTGTCTTGTTTTGATGTACAATAAAAGAATTATTTTGAAAATGGCTGTAGAATTAATAGATGGTTCGAAGGTTAA
>OU015496.1:185622780-185625280 GCA_907164885.2 Dolomedes plantarius
CAATTTTATAAATGTTTTCTGATTACCATTGCAAGAAATCAAAAGTATAAATTTCGTTAAAAGAGATGTGCAGTCTTAATTATATTTATATTTACAGCTTAAAAATTTAATTTTAAAAATTTAAAACAGCTTAAAAATCTAATTTTAAAAAAATCTACGAAGAATTTTTCAAAATCTTTCCTAGTGCACCCCTACACTATAAGAAGAACCGCGAAGCAAAATTTCAACAATTGAGGTGCAGCGGTTTGGTCTGTGTGTTATCTGTCAGTCAGTCAGTCAGTCAATCAGTCAGTTACGGAACTCATATATAGTATACACACACACACACAAACATATATATATATATATATATATATATATATATATATATATATATATATATATATATATATATATATATATATATATATATATATATATATATATATATACATACATAAATATATATATATATATATATATGTATATGTGTGTATATATATATATATATATATATATAAATATATATATATATAAATATATATATACAAACACACATATATATATATATATATATATATATATATATACATAAATATATATATTTATATCCTCTTTCTCTGTGCCCTCTCCATGTTATAAAGTCAGGCAAAAGGCGTTGGTTTTTGATAAATGCACTAATAAACTATGTAAAACTTGTCCCCTTGCAGATAATTCACAAAAACAAGTAAATTCAAAAAAACAAAATTTCTGCTAAACTTATAATTGTATATACAAACTCACTTGTAATTGTTGCCATATGGAATATATAGGACAAACTTCTAATCCACTACATATTAGAATAAATTTACACCGTTCTAATATAAAAAATATATAATACACTAAATAGTCAACCACTTAACATTGAATTTGATCACTTCAAAAAACATAATTTTGAAAATATTGTAATCTCCATACTTGATATAACTAAATCACCCTCTGAAAGGTTATATTATGAAAATATTTATATGCAAAAACATAAAACTCTCTTTCCATATGGCCTTAATCAAATGTATAAACAGAAAAATATAGTTAAATTTAATTTTACTGATGTGTCAGCTCACTCTATTTACCCTAATCTAATTGAAGATACACAGTCCTCAAAAAGAACTAAAAGAGGTAAAAGTTATAATAAAAGTAAGACTTTTGATAGTAACATATATAAAAATGCCTTAATAAGTTTTCAGGAGAGGTTTATAATTGATTATAAATATAAAATATTAAAAGCTTGGATTTTTTTCTATCGTTAAAAAACATATCATTAAGCTTTATCAACTATTTTTAAATACGAAAATAAAGAATTATCATTATCAGCATCTGGTATATGATTTAATACTAACACGGGCAAAACATTTAAAAATAAACTTATATAAAAAGCAAAATTCAGATAATAACACATATTGTGTACTAAATTTTACTAACTTTAAACTTAATAATATAAACTTCAATAGTATATTTGATAAACTTCATGATATGTTTCCTATAAAAGAAATAAAAATAAAACGTGCCTTTAAATATACTCTGCCTATGGGTAGACGTATATTTAACTATAATCAGGTATCCAAAAAATTTTCTGAGTCATTAAATTTAACTTGTGTTTGTCATCTGCCCATTTACAATAGTTGTGTAGATACGACACATGGTCATGTAATATTAGGCAATATGGATATTGTGGAAGATGATGCACTGCGAGATTTGATGAATTTGGGAACTAAGTTTAGAATACCTAGTACTAATAATAATAAGAAAATAATTAGTTTCTTAAATGCTGATTTAGATAAATTTATTTACAAAATAGCAATTAATTATTCTGTACCTACTGAAGCTTTCAACCCTTGGAAAATTAATTTACTAAAACTAGTACAAGCTAAATTACCCAATAATAGTAATAACATTAATAATCCTTATAAACACTTTAAAGCTGCTATTACAAAATTACAAGATGACTTTATAGTCACTTATGTAGATAAAGCAGCCAACAAGTATGCTATAATTTGTAAAAAATATTTTTCCATATGTTTAAAAAAACAGTTAGAAAATAGTGATCTTTTTCAGCCATTAAAAGAAACTACTAATATTATTATTAAGAAAATCATAGCTAAATATAAACTACTAAGTATTTCATCTAACATTTATCATTTTCCTTATATAACTTTAGTTCCAAAATTTCATAAAACACCTATTGCTTTTAGAGCAGTAACCTGTGGTCATAATACTTATGCTACAAAAGCAAGTAAATTATTATTAAAATACCTTAAATTAATCTATAAAAATATAACACATCTGGTGTTTGTGGTATAATTGATAATAGCTATAGTCTATTAGAAAACTACAAACATTAGATAACTGTAAATATATTGTAACTTATGATTTTAAAGATCTATTTAATAATATTGATATAATTGATTTAAATAGAATAATCATAATGTTAGTACAAAATAATATTCAATACTTAAACAACGAAATTAAACTAACTCGTTTC
>OU015496.1:185630280-185705280 GCA_907164885.2 Dolomedes plantarius
AATGCATAATCTGAGGTGTAAAACTTCTTCAGTAAATGAATAAAGTTAACGCTTTATTGAGAAAATTCCCCCTCTGTTTAATGCAGTTAAAATCAGCGATACAGAAGGTTGCTCGCACTTTTTGGAAATGATTTTGTAATTTATTTTTGGCGTTTGCATTTTGAGATAAAACTTTGGTAACTTCAGAATGATCGTCTACTTCTGTCTTCTTTTGATTGGAATGTACAATAAAAGATTTATTTTGAAAATGGCTGTAAAATTGATAGACGGCTCGAAGGTTAAGCAATTGTGCTTTCAGAGGAGAAATATTCGTATCAACAAATTATAAATCGGTGTAAAAATCGCGGTTATAGCATTTAAAAAAACGATATTTATAATATATTAAATTTGAAAGGAAACAAACGTCTAACTGTAAGTAAAAAATGAAAACATGACCGCAAAACCTCATCCTAAAACTGTTTGAACGCAGGTAAATATCAAAGAAGTAAAGTTTCTGATCCTAAAAGAAAATTTGCTGACTCAAAGATCCATTGCATCGAAACTAAGAATATCCTCTGGCACTATAAGTAAAATCATTCATAAAGATTTGAAGTTAAAAAAGATGTTTAAACCTAAAGATCAGCCCCTCTTAAAGGAGGGCCCCCCAAAAATTTTATTTTAAAAGTATTTTATTAACTAAAAAGTTAATATTTGATTTACTTGCAGGATGGTAACTAACAAATCCTACCCATTTAAAAAAATTAATGAAAATTATTTCAGTGGGTGTTTTTTTTTTTTTTTTTTTTTTTTACAATGACGACTATTGAACACATATTTTGTGACTTTGTTATAATAATGTAAACGTGTCTTCATTGATGTTATTAATTTATCTTTTAATAATTAACTGATATACAAATTTGCTCCAATTTTTGCTGTAGTAGATTGTTTTGTTTCCAAATGTACAAGTACCAAATATTTTTTTAAAGAATTTAAAATTCTTTTATCCACTGATTGTTTTGCGCCTTAAGTAGTCATTCTTCACTTATTTTTTCCTCTAGTTAGCTCTCAATAGAAGAATGCACATTTTTTTTTTCAGTTGAATAAGAAATTCTGATAAGCTTACATAGCACAGTAATTCATTCCAAGTTAAAAGCAGATCCATTAATAACTACATTTTTCAATATATTAACTTTTGTTCTGTTATTTACTAATTTTTTTCTCTTAATAGTCTTATTTTATTACCCATTATCCTTTTCCTTACGGGGTGGAATAGCATGTATCCCACGCCGTAAGCAAACAAACACAAACACATATATATATGCATATATATATATATATATATATATATATATATATATATATATATATATATATATATATATATATATATATATATATATATACATTTATTTATATATATATATATATATACATTTTATTTATATATATATATATATACATTTTATATATATATATATATATATATATATATATATATATATATATATATTCCACTTAATGGCCGTTCTAAAGAAGGAATCGGAAAAAGGGGCCCCGTAGGCTAAAGGTTAAACAAAACTCAGCTTTTGTTATAAGATATTAACTACAATAAAAGTATTTCCCGTCTCATAAAGCATGTAACGAAATCCAAATTTGTGCATCTGTACTACTATAAAGTAATATAAACTTATCTATATTACACCCACACCACTGGGGTCAACCCTTAGTTTCACCCTAAAAAGTAGACATTTCTGTACCATTATACGGGTTTAATTTAATGAGCACAATATAGTGAGCACGGCCAAACACGAACCCTTATATAAACACTATATTGTAATCCTGTAATGTCATGACAGGAACAGTTAGCCGTTGTCTGCCTTTAACATGCCAACATGTCTGCGTACACAGGGGAAATCAAACTATAAACACTTAAGACGTCTACCTTTTGTCAGATATGCATGGGAAATGGCAACGATTTCTTCCTACAAGTGCTGCCTTTACAATAGAACAAATAAAGTAAAGAATGCTATACAAAATACTTCCATAATACTATACAAAATGCTATACATATCCATAACGCTATACAAAATACTACAGACAAAGAATGTGCAAGTTTCCCACTTGATGACAGTTAACTGATAACGATGATGAATGAGAAGATTCTTGCGAATTTAGAGCTGTATTCAAATGGTCAAGAATAAAGGAAAGATCGAGAATTCATAGAATTTGTTCCAAAGATCACACACAACGTTTGAAAGCATCTGAAGGGGTTTAAGGTATCCGACTACGTTCGGAGCACTTGAAAAAAAAAAAAAAAAAAACTGTACTTCCGAAAATTTCTGTGTTATTCTTCAAAGGAATATAACACCAAACCTCGAAAATGATGAAAAAATTGACAATAACTGCAAATTTTTACAAAAACAGCCCTAGCTCTAATATATATATATATATATATATATATATATATATATATATATATATATATATATATTATGCATATAACATTAATATTTTTTTGTCATGTGTACGTAAGTACCTTCTAAGTGTAATGACCTAAAAGCTAATTGATAACTTAAAATTAAAAAAAAAATACAGGTCATTATATGCAATTACACGTAAAATGATAATAATTTTTCAGGGGATTTTTTATAAATGCAGCTATAAATCAACAAAGAATATACCTAGAACCAAATCTGTAGACCATTACATTCTTTGTATTATGAAAAACCTACGTGAAGAATTTCATAGGCATATCATGGTTTGATTTTGAGTTACCACAAGAGTCATTTGCATTTTTTATGAAAAATAAGTTCCTCGGGAAACACGATTAAAGTTTTCCACTTTTATTTAAATTCATACTAGCTGCTGATGATCTTTAAGTCGCTCTAATTTCATTTCTAATGATCATACAAAAAAATAAAAGCAGATATAGAAACAGAAATTTACAATCTTTTGAAATAAGGAATAAAAACAATTCCGGAAATTTCTTCAAAATCGACGTTTTAAACGTAGTCGGATACGTTAACCTATAACTGCCCGACGAGCAGTCAGCTAACCATTTAAAGGTTGACTAGCTGAATACCAGTACTTCGCTACGAAGTATATTCAAATTAAATACAAAGGCCAATGTATGCAATTAATGCTAAAAAAATATCTATAAAAAAATCGGAACGGATATTTTTACAGACAAAATAAATAATGTAGAGGGAAATATTCAAATTAAATACAACGGTCAATGTATACAATTAATTTGTATGTTTAATATCCATAAAATATACTAATTTGAAATAAATTCTTTAAAATCTTCCATCTAGTCTAGTAGTTAAATTTTATCTTTTACAATATTTTAATATTTCTTTTGTCAATTTATTTCGTTGTTATGCACGTGACGCAAAATTAATTTAAAGTATCACAAAAAGAAAAGAAACCGCGTGATCAGCATTTAATAAATTAAATTCTAAAAATTAATCTTTAAAACTTCACTAAAAATCAGAAAATGGAAGTGAACATTCGAAAAAGATTTCATTTTAAAGAAATTGTTACGATCTTTCTCGTGATATAAATTTTATAATCCTCAGATTATTATTTTAAATGCAAACTTTAAAGACTGTTATAAAAACAGCTTAAAAATTTTATTTTGAAAAAAATCTAATAAGAATTTTTGAAAAATCTTTCTTAGTGGACCCCTATACTAAAAGAAGAAATTGCCATGCAAAATTTCAGCCCTTTAGGTCCAGCGGTTTGATGTGTGCGTTACCTGTCAATCAGTCAGTTATAGAACTGTTTTATATATATAGATAGATATGAAACACTGCTAAGATATACGGGGGGGGGTTTATTAGCATGCAAGTAAAGAAAAAGTTTGTTAAGAGAGTTAAATGAATATAAAATTTGAACGAACTATACAAAACTATATCGCCATTTGTATGGTTTCAAGATTTCGGATTACGTAAAATGTAAAACAGTCATTTTTCTTACCAAGAGGAAAAATCTTTAATTAATAAAAATAATTCTATCAATAACTTATTAATATGCTGTGGCGATCCGTTTCTCTAAAATTCTAACGCGATTTTAGCCTTTGCACGTGCTTTAGCGATGTGCTAAGAAGTAGCCCAGTGCTACTTTGCGACCGAAAAGCGTCTAAATTTCATTTCTTTGACATATTTCATTAACTCTTAGTGCAGTTTATGATTACTTACAATAAATATACGGAATTTCTTACCTGAATTTTATTTTCTGGTTGTACTCACGTACCAGTCCTAAATTGTACTAATAACCACTTTCAACTTAAAAACAGGAACAGATAAACATACACAATAAAGTACCACAGGATTCACAGGATGCACGTATGAGAAAAATATTCGTAAGTGCGCATGTGAGATGAAACACTGAAATAGAAAAACTTTCTTTTTATTTTCTTTCTTGAAACCAGCGAATTTGATGTTCCTATTGGTGTACGCCTAAGTTAATCAAATGGCTTGGAAGACTGCTAAATCTATGGTAGTTCATTGGAGTTAATACCATACGTTGAGCCGAAAATTGGGAAAATAAAGGAATTTTATTGGTTAGTTTTATCCACAGAGGAGAAATCAGAATTCTTCCCACATAATCAAGAACCCCCCCCCCCCCTCCTCCCATCCCTTAAGATAGTACCTCCAGGTAGGCGTCTCTAAACTTTTACTTAATAAGGCAAGCTTTGAGAACAATAGAATCATAAGGCCATACTGCACCGGCCCGGTCAAAATCCACAGTCCGTACTCGGAAAAGCCTAATTTCCAGGAAAAGAGTACAATTTCAGGGTAAAATTCAAGAAATTTACATACTGTTCGCAAAGAAATTTATCAAAGCCCACTTTCTCCAGCCAAATAATTCTTAGAATAATATCGAATTTATGCCGAATAATATCGAATTTATGCAGTGTTGAGAAAAATTTTATAATTAGTTTACGTTACCTTAATGCTGCAAAAAATTTCCAAATCTTTCACTCTTATTTTGTTATATATCTACTATGGGCAATAAGCAAAGTTGAAATGTTTTAATACCAACACTCTTTTAATACTAACATTACTAACAAGAGCAATAGTATAATAATATGATAAACTTATTAACAGGTTAATAAGATTATAATTAGAGAATAATTAGATAGTAATTAGAGATATTTAAAGTAATAAAAATTAAATAAATAGTAATCAATAATTGCATATAATAGTTACAACTGCAATTATAATTAATAAAAAGAAAAATTAATTAGATAATAAGAACATATAATTCATAAAAGACAGTAATTAGAAGTATATAAAGTTATTTCGATTTACACATTCTAAACAGAATATTGTAAGGCAACTGATGAAATCAGCTCATTGTTTGATAGAAAAATATGCTTCGGGTCCAGGAAATGGGCTTTATGGATTGCAACTAGGGTTGCCAACTGTCCCGGATTGGCCGGGATTGTCCCGGAATTGGAATCGCTGTCCCTGATCCCGGATGAATGCTAAATTGTCCCGGAATGTAGCGGAAACTATTCCATTTTTTTTTTTAAATTGAAATTGACATCTTGTAAATCCGTTGAACGTTGTGACATCGTACTAATCCGACAGGTAGAGTGAACGTCACAGACTAAAATTAAAGTTTCCGCGATATTTATTTACGAGATCAATTTATATACAGATCAGGAAGTAAACGGAGATGGAACAGATGGTGATTGCAGTGACAAACTAGGGGCAGAGTATTTCGAAAAGCATGAAAAATCGGTCGAGCTGATGAAAATTGCGTCTTTCATTTTGTCCATCCCTGCGAGTAATGCTTACCCAGAGAGAGTATTTAGTCACATAAACAGTGTGTGGACGAAGGCCAGGAATAACATGAATATCGGCTTAGTGAAGGCGGAATTGCAAACACGACTTAATAGTGAATCGTGTGCAGAATTTGCGAACTTTTTAAATACGGACACACTTGCGCAAAAAATTGGTGATTGCAGCAAAAAGTGAGAGAATATATTATTGGAAAAACCCATAAAAATATAACATTAAATTTGTTATTATAAGATTTAAAATTTTTATTATTATTATTATTGTGTAATATATATATATATATATATATATATATATAAAATTAAGTTTCTTTTTAATTTTTTCATTCATAAAAAGTTTCCTCAGAAATCTAGGTAATGACTGACTGATAATGATGATGATGTTCAGTTTTGAGCTATTTGTCCCTGAATCGTCACAGAAAAAGTTGGCAACCCTAATTGCAACCCAGGGGCCTGGGTCATCTGGGTGAACCTTGAGAAGACAGAAGAAAAGCTAAATTTGAATTCAGGAAAATCGTGAATCTCTAAGTCTTCTGATATCAACACCCTTGTACAGAACAAGCAATGTATTTACTTCTTCATTCCCTAATAATGAAATAGCTCTGCGAATTTACATGCGCTTGATGATAACTAATCGAATGGAGAAAGGTGTTTCTCCAGAATGAAACATTTGAAGAATGCATACAAATCGGCAATGGCAGAAGAGAGAACCAACAGACTTGCTCCTATGATAATCGAAAATGATGTTCTAAAGGACTTACAATTCACCTAAGTATTACAGAAATTTTTTTCTAACAAATTACGCAAAGCATATGTTTCGTTTTTATTGTTCTTAGCATTGTGAGCGTAAATTTTATTTTATCTTTAACTTCTTTCTTTTCAAAAAAACAGAGTGATGCAAAAGTCGGTTGACACTAGAAGGTATTCGTCACTTCGGTGACCAGAGAAGTAGCAATGCGCGGAGCCAACAAATCTATGTATATGAAAGGCAAATACTGACTGGTCACTGACTGACTGATCGCTTTATCTCTGGAGCCTTTTAGTCTTAGGAAGCAAAAATTTTGCATGGTGATTCCTCTAAAGCCCTAGGTTCTCGCTAAGAAATCTTTTTAAAAACTCGAATTTTAAAGGGGTTAAGCACCATCCTCCTAATAATAATAATAATAATAATAATAATAAATCTGTATCTCTAGAACCATAAGACCCTAAGCAGCTGAAATTTTGAATAGTGGTTCCTCTTAAACCCTATGTGCACACCAAGAAATCGTTTTAAAAAATTTGAATTTTAGGGGGATTGAACCCCAACTCTCCCAAAGAAACACACTGTAGCTCTATAGCCCAACTCTGGTCTAGAAAACTAAAATTTTGCATAGCACTTCCTGTTAGGCCCTAAGTGCTCACTAAGAAAGTGTCTGAAAAAAAATGAAACTGTAAGGTGGTTTAAAGGTCTAAATCCCCCAAAATAAAATACTGATTGACCGGTCACTGTATCTCTGTTAAATTGAGGCCTACGGAAGCTGAAATTTTGCACGGTGGTTCCTCTTAGACCCTAGGGGCTTACTAAAAACACTTTTTATGAGATTCAAAATTTAAGGAGGTTTTTAGGGCTTAACCCCCCCCCCCCCCAACAACCACCCCCACCCCCGGCAAGAAGAAAAAAAACTGACTGATCAGTGTATGTAACCAGAAGGCCTAGGAAGCTAAAAGTTTGCCTTGTGGTTCCTCTAATGCCGCAGGGGTTCCCCCACCCCCTAAATTTTTTTTTGCAAATTTGACCTTAAAGCATTTGAAAATAGGGCTTAAATCCCCCCAATAAAAAAAAAATTCAGGTAGTCTCTTCTAACGAAACTACCGCGGGTTATTAACGTAGGATTACTTATCGATGCTTACATCTTTTGCATGTATCTATATTTGCATGTGTTAAGTATATATATATACTTTTCTGTTTAACTGTTTACTGCTTGCCCAAGCGATATAGACTGGGTTTAGCACGCTACCAAAATTATAACTCGCGACGCCGGCATCAGAAATTTCGCTTTCCGGTGAACCGTTATGGAGGAAAGTAATCCTACGTTAAAAAATCTAAAAACCCATATTTAATGTCGTATGTCTGGCATTAAATTATAAGGTGAACTCCTCTGATGAATGACGACTCTTTAGTGCTAAAGTTAATTTAAATGAAATTAACCAAATTACATAACTGATGGTAGTAATGTAATCCGTCCCGAAGCACAGGTATTCATCTAGTAACAATATAAACGACCTTAAGACTATTATTAAGGGTAGGTTTTTCTATTCCATGACATACACGTTACTTCAAAGAATCTAATAACTTAGGTTCTTGGATTTGTAACCATGAAACACACCTTAATGAGAGGGGTCTTAGTGCAAAGATTTTTATCTCCATTTAAGGGCGCGGGGGCCCAGTTGGCAAAGACAGCGAGCCAGTGATCTGAACGTCACTGGTTCGATGCCCGTCACTGACAAATCCCCCGCCGTGTACACTAATGGCGGTCGGTGCACGAAAAATCTGTCGTGGATGCAATGTCCTCCAAGTTCTCAAATTTACCTCAGGAGGTGCGTACCGGTCTCGTTACTTAACTCGGTTCTAAATTACGGGACCGGCTTGTAGGGGGTAGTGCTGGCCAGCTTTAGAGTGCCCTCCTAAATGAATGGCCAGCAGTCTCGCGGTGTACATACAGGCGAATGTCTAGCGACAAATTTCCTCCGAGTTCGAAAGAAATAATTACAAGATAAAAATAACTTTTTATATACCACGTTTTAAAATTTTCTGTTGAATCATATAAACTTGACAATTCTATGTATCAATAAAAACTCTCTAAAAATTTTTTTGAAGAATTATCCCATCAACTTGAAAGAAAATGATCAGATGCGTAATAAAGAGAGCAATTATAAGAAATTTTCAAACAACAAAATTAACTGAAAATGAATTCAATCCTGCTTAAAGATAGCTAAATGGTATTAAAAAAATGCAGTGTCATCGTGTTCTGAGATATTCTAAAAAGTTTCAAACGTCTAGCTAGTCGGGAAATTAGTTGAAAATCGATTGCAAGATTTGTACTGGACAAACACACAAACAAGAAAGCGAGTTAAGGGGGTCCTGTACACATTTTGAAATTTTTTTTATTTATTGAGTTAAAATTTTGAATTTTTATTTGTGATGCTTAACCATATAATTTGTAAACAAAATCACATCAAAAAACTTCTCAAAAAGTTTTAAAAAATTTTGAAATTTAAAACTTTTAATAAAAGTGGGGTAATTTAAAATCGTTATAACTCGAGATATTATTGGTCGAATTTAAATTTTTTTCATTTAATTAAACAGAAATATTTAAGTTTTAATTATGATTCACCATTTTTTTAAATATTAATTTTTTAAAAATAAAAAATATTTAGATTAAAAATTACGAAAAAAATTATGTAACTTATTTTTAAAAAATCATATTTTCAAAAGTAAAAACTTTTTTAAAATTTGCTGAATCAAAATTGAAGTAAAATAGTTGAAAAAGACATGTTACAAGTTTCAACCATTTATTTTTAACAGTTCTTGACTTATAACAATTTAAAAACGAGAAATGGGGGAAAAACCCCTCCTGCTGAAAAACGCACTTACAGGTTTAAACAACGATTGGCTACTATTAGAATGTTGCAAAAAAATAATTTCTCCTGTTATAATTAAGATACAAACATGGTTTAAACGTCATTTTAAGCGCAAACAAACACACAAATTTTAATGCAAAATTTTTTTTTAGAAAATTCGAACAATTTTGTGTCCTGGACCCCCTTAATATAAACTTGGTAAATATATTGTCCAATTATATCTCCTAGATTTCGCTGTTGTAAGGCTTCTCAAAATAGCATAGCCGATTTAAGGATAGCCGATTTCCGAAAGATAGATTAGATGGGGGAGGGGGGAATCTAAGTGCGAAATTTCTCTGTTTTTTTTCTGGTGACTGACAAAGAGCAGTCATCTAATTCCCGAAGGAAAGTAAAACTCTTCAAACACTCTAAATTTTATACCGCAATCCATGAAAAACGATAGTTTGTGGGTTGGTTGACTGCACATTGTCAGCCACCAGGAAAAAAAAAATTCTAAATTACTGTTATTGTCGATATAGTAAAGTTATCGACAGTTGAATAAGCGTGTGGTTTTCAATAGCTCTGTGGTCATGAATGGATTCGTTCAAACCATGACTCATTCCCTTTCGTTACGCCGAATTTATGTACCTACAGAGATCTGGTAATAAAGTCCGAATCAAGGGCGAAGTTGAATCCGTGCATCAGCGAATACAATAAAGAGGATAGCAGCCAGATAACCTATGGCACGCTAGGGAATTTGGCAGGCACTCGGATTTTCTACAAATATGGAGGACCTTGAAATGCAATTTAGAGCTTTCCGATCTAGTTCTACACTCTTAGACAACCCCCCCCCCAAAAAAAAAAAAAATATAAAAATAAAATTTAAAAAATAAATAAATAAATAAAATAAATTTAAAAAAATATATCGATGCACCAAAAAGGGGTAATGCAATTGGACACAAATTGATATGCATGATTTAGTACGAAAAGATACCTTGTGTACATTAATGAGAAGAATATTCTTCTCATTAATGTCTTCTCATCAAAAACAAATGCACATTTTAACCCTTGTATATACAATGGTTAAAACGCGCTTTTGTTTTTTCGTGATTTCCTACACTGTGACGTGACAAAACGATCTAAGAAAGAAAAACAACTAGATATAACAATATACCTTTATTTGAGATGTTCAAACTTCTCACCGTCAGCTGCAATGCACATTTGGATCCTCGTTTGAATGTCACGTTGCACACGTTGAAGCATAGAGCGTGATACGTTGGCACAAGCGTCAGTAATGCGTCGTTTAAGGTCCTGCAATATTTGTGGAGGGGTCGCATACACCTGCTGTTTCAGGTATCCCCACAGGAAAAAGTCCAGTGGAGTCAGATCAGGCGAACGTGGAGGCCACTCTTCGAAACCGCCATACCCAATTATTTGTTTCCCGAATTCCTTGACGAGGTACTGCTTCACTGGGGATGTCTTATGAGCCGGCCCGCCATCATGTTGAAACCATACATTCCTAACAATGGCAGGTTCTCCCCAAAATCTGGTATTACGTTCTGTAGCAATTATAAACATCGTGCACCCGTTAACGTGCCATTGTAAAATATTGGGTAGATCACCTTGTTATTGTAAATTGCACATCAAACGCTAATAGCATACCGCATTTGATGTCGAACGTCGGTAAAACATCTAGGATTTTCAATCGCCCAGTAATGGGTGCTTTGTCTATTGTACATGTCATTCCGTGAACAGCATTCCTTATCCGTCCACACTATATCTGCCAAGAATGTTGGCTTGACCTGTATCTGATTCATGATGAAGTTGCACCATGCACAGCGTCGTTCGGCATCCCGTCCACTAAAATCTGTTGAGGCGTTGGTTGGTATGGATGAGCGTCTAATTCGCTTAGGATTTTCCAAACCTGATTTTTGGAGAGGCCACTGTGTGTACTGGTCTCTCTTGTGCTGCATTTCGGATATGCGAGGACGTATGCTAATACCTCTTCCGATTGAACTTGCATCCGATAGAACTTTATTCTAGAGAGGATTAAGAATCCCCTCTAGAATATTTGGCTGGTTAAGGCCCTGAACTAGGAACGTTATAGTTAGAATGAAGCTATGTAATCCAAAATTTAATGCAGTGCAATAAGCTCTGAAATCATTATTTTTATGCTGAAAGATTTTTAAAACAATCTGTTTCACAATAGTTAATTTCGGAGCAAAATTTAAAGTTCGTGTTTTAAATGCTTCTGCAAAGTATTTTTAAGAATGATAAAACGAACGGCGATTTCTCGAAACATCCTATTATAACTGCACTTTCTCATACAATACACTATGCACAGCTCGACTAACTTGATCATTTTCTTAGCTGTAGTTGTGAAAGGGTGAACTTCAGCAGGGGTTTCTATGTATTACTCGACGTGATAATGTATTACATGTGTACGATTCTCAACGTGTTTGAAAGCTTTCAGCTGCAAAAATCCAAAGCAGTAGATTTAGGTGTCAAAGCACAATTTCTAAGCGCATTCTTGCATAAGAAAGCAATGATTTAGGAATACACACGATGCCACCACATGCAAAAGGAAAATTTTATTAATTGACAAAAAGAAACAGAATACCAAAAGCACTGTTTATCAGATACTGTTTTCTCGTTGTTGGAGTAAGAGTAAACATTTCTTTGCATTCTTAATTATCAACGGTATTTCAGTGCATTGTTACAATAGAACTGCTTCGCAACAGACGTTTCCAAAAGTAGCCATTTTAAACCGAACTCTCATTTGCTACGGTTTAAGCTCTAAAAACTAGTCGAAACTTTTGCTGTTCTATATAACAGTGCTTTCATTTTTTCTTATATTATTGGCGTTAATTTTGATTTTGAAGTTAATTTTGAGTTATTCACAAATCAATCATTCGCCATGCTATTCCTTATAACGGCTGTGTTCTTGTACGCTATGTGGGACCCATATTACTTTTTTCTTGCAGGAATTTTAATCTTCCGCCAGTACAGTTTTGTCGGAGAAAAGAAAATGAAAGCAAAAATTGTAAAGGAGGCTGGCCAGGATCTTGCTGACGAGGAATGCGATCCTTCTTACGAAACTGCCATACAAAGTTCCAATGACGTATATTTCATGTCCAGACCTCCTAAACCTCCCCGAAAACCTCCGAAAGCTAAACAAAAACCTCTTAAACTTCCTAAGCGTCGGTACTCACTTGTAGACCGGTTTTTAAATGACTGCCATGACTATATCCAGACCGAAGACATTTTGGGGAGCTCGGAAACACGGAAACACGTAAGAGCCGACAACATCAGGCTCATTTCTCTTTCTTCACCACAGCTGACAACATCGGGCTGAAGTCATCCTTTCCTATACAAGAGCCAAAAACACCGGACGCCTGTCTCTCTCTTCACGGCCGACAACACCAGGCTGAAGTCATCCTCTCCTCTACAAGAGCCGGCAACATCAATCTCCTTTCTCATGAAGATTTGTCATAACAGTTCCTTTTCCTCGAAAGACTGTTTAAAAGCATTTTTACTTGATACAAGCAATTATTTTATTTTCCTTGATTTTCAGACAAACATTGTATGTACTGTGTATTCTTATCAAACGTTACATAAATAAAAGTTTTTGTAGGTTTGCAACAAGTTTCTTTGAATGAAATTTTGAATTTTTTATTATACCTCAGAAGGTTTTAACCCACGTGTCGCAGATCCGAAATTCCCTACATCAACACTTTTGCAATTTACATAACAAACGTTGTCAGTAAATTTAAAATAGCCCGTGCTAGCTGTATGTTAAAAAGTTCTAGCTGGACTAGGAACAAAGTGGCCAACCCCAACTGAATTTTAGGTCCTTAGTATAGTATTGCAATGTATTACATATAAACTAGTTTCACAGTGGGAGTTACCTCCGTAAATATTTATATATACATTACTCGATCACACATTACCCGTGTTAATGTAAAAAATATTGGTTAATTTAACAGATTTTATTTTTTTTTTCGTTCTAATGCGGAGGCTCTTTAGCGGGAGACATTAACCTTTTGATATTCACCGCTGGTTTTGCTGGCTACTTTATTATGGGAGCACCAATTAGGTGACCCAGCACTGCTCCCTATGAAAGGGACGACACGGAAACGATCAAGCCTTATTCGGGATTTGAACACGGGCCCACGGTAGGGCAACTACCGACGCTAATCACTATACAATGTGAATGGCATATAATATATATATATATATATATATATATATATATATATTACACTGTGTGATCATCAGTGTATATTACACAGTGTATACTACACTGTGTAAATTACACAGTGTAGATTGTACTCTGTATGATTGAGATACACACAGTGTAATCTTGATCGATCGTTCTGCATATCATTGTTTTCCTATATAGTATGTCGTTTAATTCACTCAGTCCCGACGATCATATTGCTTTGTTACGTTCCCGCATCTATCGTTATCCCGCATTTATCGTTCAGTTCAGTCGGTCCCTTGAAAAACGAAAGATCGAGATTCCACAGTATGTATATACATATATAGATATATTTAGGTATGAACTCTCATTTTATTGTTTGTCAAAAATGTCTTTATTTTTCAACCCTTTAAGTGTTTAAGATGTATTTTTCCGTCACATACTTCCAACCAGAATAGTGTTCGTTGCAGATTATGCCATCTTAAATTTGGTGTTAAAAAGTGTATCAGGCGGTAAAAATTCTACACTTTTAAATACCAAGCTAAAAAATGGAATAATTTGTCAGAAACGCTTTTTTTTCAGCTGAAAAAAAGAGACAATAAGTCTAAAAAAATGTCTTAAAGAAAGCCTTTGATTGCACCTGATACATCCTTTTACAATACAGCGGGAAACTGATTGCTTTATCTCTTCAAACTTTCATTCGTGCTAATAAGTGCAGAATGTAATTAATGGTAATATCGAAGTAATGGTCTTTCGAGAATACTGATATTATATGAAGACTATCCAAGTATCGATGTTTGCTCGGTAAAACAGCACTGAACACAACTTCATGATTAATACAGAATTTACATTTCAGCATGAAAATCTGTCTTCTAAGCTTTCCAAAGTATAAAATAGAGATCAAAATAGAAATTAATCAATTTGTTTCACAGTGTAATTAATGTACTGTGTTTAAAAGTGTGATAACTGTTCCTTTTATTAAATTTTTCTGAAGGTATTTTAAATACAAACTATTTCGCATAACTGGCTCTCGATTTTTCTCGGTCTACAAATTTAGAGTTAATTTAGACAGTTCCTATTAATAAGTTTGCAAACGAAACATATGTGCAAACTTTGTTTCCAAAATAGTACATTCATAAAGCTCCACCGTAGAAACAAAGCAACTAAACTTTAAGAAACGAAGAACCCCAAATTTACACCAAAGCTATTTCATTTGTGAATTGGTTGATCCATGTCGGTTTTACAAACGATGAGTTAAAAAATCGAGTATTTAAGCTATATGAACAGCTATTCGCAAATCCGAGTTACTGAAATAAAATGAAAATCGAATTTAGAAACCCAGCTAGCTCGATTGTAGAAGATCTTAAAAACTCCTACAGTAAATAATCATACCCTTTCATTAAAGGTTTGACATTACCCTTTTACAGGTACCCCACTCGTTCTGTGCGTGGAATAATTTGAAGACGATCTTTCGAAATAAACAGTGTTTTGTAAATCGTCAATTTACAAAACTGAAGGGTTTATCTTCAATAACAGTGAGTTCTAACTAATTGATGTTCATAAAGCCGATCCGAGGGTAATGGCACTCAAGTTTTGTCCCTTGTCTTGTATCGCCGTGAGTAAAAGCAAACAGAATTGCATCGTGTCTACAGGTAAAAAATATATATATATACGTATATAATCATCTAACAATGTGTGAGTATATGTCATAGTTACATTCTTTACATTATTATTGTTTGGGAAGCGATTGTCCAGTTTTCAAAATTATTTCTCGCTATTTTGTACACGTAAATAAGCTCTTTTGGCCAATATTATCAATCTCGTAGAAACAATTACGTTCATAACATTGGGGCTTTCAGTTGCAACAATTCTTTTTTTTTTTAAGTTTTCATTAAAATTACCGGGAAAAGCGATCTTTCTTTTTCGTCAAATCAGTAAAGTGTTTTCGTATGTTGTGTTTGACGTTTAAAATTATATGACAGTAGAAATAGGTTTTCATATTCCCGTTATAAGAGTGTGTGACATGTTTTTGTGGTAACTTTTGCAGCTTTTGTTTTTACGGTATGTTTTAATGCTAAATTTTTATGTATAAATAACATATCAATCTCAGAAAAGAAATTGCTATTATGTTCTTAACTAACCCATTTTAATAGAATGAATTGTATTTGGTGTAATTCAAATGCTAAGTTTTATTTATTTGTTTTATTTTCTTTACTTTTTGCTCTTATTTGACATCTAATGCTGTTATAATAGTTACCCGTTCAATGAAATTTATAACTTTATGAATATAATTTGACACCAGATAATATTATGGCAAAATTTTTAAGTTTTGAAAATCAATTAATGACAGTGAAATAACAAGAATTATAGTGGATTAATGTCTTCAAATTTCACATATAAAATTTCGTTTGTATCTTTATATATGTATGCATAGGAAAAATGGGTTTAGTTTTGATGTAATTGTGTATAAATGTCTTTTTGCGAATCATAATTTTCAGTTTGTATGTTGCAAACAGTTGTTCTGTTTTAAATTTTCATATCCAGTGAAAACAAAAGTTCGTAACGCAGTCTTGTTGAATTTTATTTAATTTTATCCAGTATTTTGTTTAGTATGCCAAATTTCGTTCGTGTTCCTATGTCATGTCGCACCCAGGCAAGAGAAGTGACACAAGTCAAAAAATGGCAATTTTGAGGTTATGTCTTTGGAAAAATATGTATGAAATGCCTCATCGTGCACGAAAAGTGACACATCTCTATCTCGCAATCTGTCCACTTGAGGGCAGTTGTATCAGTTTTATTGGAATGCTAGCTCAAGCTGTGTAGTATTCTTTAAGTTGATTTTTCTCAAATGCTGCATTTTTGAGTTGTGTCACTTTTCTTGCCGGGGTACGATATATGCATGACCTGATAAAAAATTTAATAACTTTTAAAACAGCAACAGCTTATTATTAAAAATGTGTTTATATTGAAAGGGTGTTTGTGTCTCAAAACGACGTTATTCTAGATGTTGTGAACTTATCAAATCATAGGTGTCAACACATTATTATTGTCAATTTTTGGCTGTATCATGTAAGTATATATGGAAAGCAGAAGTTATTGCCTTGATCAGATTGTCTTGCTTAGAATAAGGTATTCAGTTCTTTCTTATGAGCAATCTTAGTAATGTTTTTTTCGTTGTTAAAATGTAGCAGTCCCTTTATTAATGTTTCCCACAGAACTTGAAGTCAACATATAGCAGCATATCGCTCAAAAGCGAGCGGTATGCTGTTATATGTAATCTGAATGATGGTAAATTTGAATGACAGATTACATAGTGGTTTATGAAAGAATTATTCTCTCTCTTTGATATCCGTATACCTAAGCAAAGGGATTTAGAGTTGCAACCTGTGTTGCTTCCTACATACCCAGTTTTATCAAAAATCGTTAGTTAATAATTCCGGTCAGTGAATCACCTGTTTAATATAAGGAGTAAGCACAATTGTGTCGAAGGATATAGAACATGTTTTTGTTCATAAAATAACTTTTTGAATACCGAAGTTATAAAATACTGATTAAATTCAAATGGTTGAAACAAAAAGGAAGTAAAACTGTTAATTTAATGTGTTCTTCCAATTATGTTTCTATGTTTTAGTCGAAGTAAGCTGTAGTTAATATCTACTTTAACTAAATTTTTCGCTTATTGCTTCTTTTACAACTGTGAAAATGTCAAGGAAGTAAATCCTCGTACTTATTTACATTTATATCCGCACACAAATAATAGATTACACTTGTATTAGATTTCAATACACAGTAATGAGTGTTTTAAATGTTTCTGGGGGGGGGGGGGAAAGAAGAAAACTCTCTCAATGAATGTCTGCTACAGAGAGCAAGTTGACTATAAAATAAGTCTAAAAAGGTGATTTGATGTTGTTAACTTTAATCTAAATAATCGTGAAGTTGAATGGAAAGACAATGCAATAAATCTAGGCAAATGAACAAACGGGTCTCTTTCAGTAATGAATTAAAAACGATTTTTAATGTTGCATCCCGTTACAACATAAAAATATATAATATGCTTCTACTCTTGAAACTCTTTTAAAATCACACAAAATACTTAAATTTCTTTTAAAAAAGCTTTGTAATCAACAAACACGCACCAAAAATCTTAAAATCTTGCTTCATGATCGTGTTATATTTTTTGAATCACTGAATTTTGAGCAAATTGTATTGTATTTCAGTATATGCTCACCCTACGTTTTCTAGGTAATTGGTTTGTAGAACTGACGTTGAAAAATATGTATATAAAACGCTGAATCCACCACTTTTATGTAATGCCAGTTTTCAACTTACTTTCTTCCACATGTTAAATCGTACTTGCATGACTCGTTAAATTATTGGTGTTATATTGGTTAAAAAGGAAAAGAACAATTAAAAGAAATTTTTGATAAAAAGGGGGTTTTGATAAATAATAGTTAAATTACTAAAAAGCAAAAACTATCAAAATTTCAATGAAAATTACGGGAAAAATGATTCTTATTACGAGAATTTTGTTTATTTGGAGTGGGGATACATTAGAAATCAACGAATTTAATTTGAAGATTTCGTTTTTTTTCCTTTTGTGATCACTTTGCTGATATGATCACCATCTGCATTTGGCTTCACTAAAATTAGATTCCATTCAGTACGCTGCCAGTCTGTTACCATTACAACGACTGGCATGAAATAGAAGTGACAACTTTAAGAAATTTTCCTACAACTATTTTCAGATTCTTTACTCAAAACAACACTCAATGAACAACTGACTAGTCCAAAAGAAAAAAACTGAGGTCTTGTGCTAACACGTATATTTTCATGACGACTGATTAATAAAACTTCATGATCGATATTCATATTTATTTCTCCTCTAAACAAAATGTAAAATAATACAGATATTACAGACATAGAAAATAAGTTAGTTTCATAAGCACCTTCTGATCAGAACAAAATCTTGGGGTTTGATTTCAAGTGCGACTCCTAGCTCACCCTCAAAGTCAGCAACTTTACCTTCTGGAAGTTTCACATCGAACTTCTGCAAGATAGAGACGAAGTAGAGGAAGATTTCTACCTTAGCCAAGGGTTCTCCGGGGCACGCTCTTTTTCCTAGAAAAGGCAGAATAATACTCTTCGAATTTCTAAAAAAGTCGTTAACATAAACCTTATTACATAATTGTTCCTTTAAATTAATTTATTGGTGACACTATCATTTAGTGTATTTTATAAACTACTATCTTTTATTTATCGACTGCTTATAACCATTTGTACAATTGTGAAACATATCCTTACGAAGATATATGAGACATCTGACTATCAGAGCTAAATTTCCTGGTAGGTAGTAGATAGAATCAAACAGGCAAACAGTTGGTATTTTAGAGTGTGGTCTTTTGTGGCAGAGTTCTACAACATAAGTTTATTTTCTATTGCAAAAGAATCTTTGTTTAAAAAGTAAGTTCGAAAATAATTTCTCACCAATAGAAAATGGTATGTGATGTTCCCATTTCTTCACCTCTTTTTGTTCTACGTTGAGGAATCTCTCAGGGCAGAACTCTTCAGCGTCTGATCCCCAGTACTCGGGATCATGGTGGATTGCCCAGTGATTGGACAACACGTATGTGTGTTTCGGTATGACGTAACCGTTCAATTCAGCGTCCGTGATCGTGCTAAAAATGAGAGAGTAATATCATGTGAATTTGAGTATGAAAACTAAATATAAGGAAGTAAGGCAGACTCTTGGTTCGAAATTCGTGGACTTATACTCAAATTTATGTCCTCTAGAATACAAATAATACCTTTAGGTTACAGAATCTCTTTCACGTTCACTCTACGATATGGCTATAGAATTGACTGACTGTTTCAACGGGGTGAGGCTATCCGGGAACACTCTGTAGTGGAGATACTCTCAGAATCCTGTAATTAGTTGCCTCTCATTGTGTTTGAACTTGGAGGCAAGTTTCCTTATTTCATTTTTCGCAAATGTTATTAGGACATTTTGTGGCCAGTTTTTTCATCCATTATTTTGATGGTGTCAGCAAGCTCAGTCTTTTTCACTGAGCAGTTTTGTTTCAATAGACTTTCTAAGTACCTCGTAAAACTTTTCGATGTTCAATATCTTTCCGACCTTATTTTTATGGAGAGGATATGTGATTAAATGTTTTTAACTATCGTAATTTATTTTCCTAAAGAGAGGTACCGGAACGCCGTTTCAGCGCGTTCCGCCTCAAATCGAGTCCTGTATGTGTGTATATATATATATATATATATATATATATATATATATATATATATATATATATATATATATATATATATATATATAAGACAAATTTGAAAGGGAAAAAACCAGTATATGCTCAAAACTACTGCAGCCAGGAACTAAAAACATGAAAAGATAAGTGATAAATAGGTTTTTGACAGCATCTCTTCATCAGTGGTGCCGATACTTTCTAAAAACCAATGGATTGTTTCTGATAAGTATGATCTGAGCAATAAACATACTTAGACACCGTACAATCCATAAGAAGCAGAAGAAGTGAATAAACAGTTGCTTAATCATAGAACACCAAGCCCGGCGCCAGACAAAGTGGAAGTTAAGAAAAGGAGACCGCAAGAAGACTTACGTCACATACCTTGCAACCATGGAGCAAATGGATACACAGAAGCAGACTTACTAAGGATACTGTGTTATAGGACAAAATAACCAAAGTTAACTTAGACATTTATTGTGACTAAGAGTTATTATTATTTATTAATTATTAATATTATTACACTAGTTTTTAATTATTATTTTTTATTTTAAGTAGTTATTTACTATAATTAATCTTATAGTTTTGTATTACTAATTAATTGCAACAGAACATGCTATGCATTAAATCTAAAACAAACAATTTTGTGCTTGGAAAGACTATCAGAGTAATAATTACGTTTTAGCACTACTAACAAGTCTATAATATGCTTATTCCTATTATCCTTAGAACAAAGCCTATTTATTCTTACTAGCTGATTTACAATAATATTATTAAATACAGATTTGTGTAAGCATGTTAAGTAGTTTTGAAATTTAACAATATTAAAGTCATAATCTGATCTTTTATCATATAGATCAAAAGTAAAATTGCAATGAGAATTTAATTTTATGTTAATATCTAAAAAGTTTACATTAAATTTATCTTGGCTACTTTGTATTTGTTCCAGATTAAGAGGGTAAAAATTTTAGGCTGAATTATTAATACTTTTATTAATTACAATTATGTCAACAATATATCTAAATATTTTATAATTGCTATTATCAATATTATTAATATTATCAACTTCAAAAAAAAATGTAAGTATAAATTGACTAGCATACTAGAAGCATTTCCACCTTCTGGTACACCTTTAACCTGTTAGTATATACTATTATTGTGTACTATATAATTATGTTTAGTAACAAAATCTAAGAGCCTATTGAAATGAGTAAGATTAATTTCTTTGTTTAAGTATTGAATATTGTTTTTTACTAACGTTATAATTACTCTATTTAAATCAATTATATTGATATTATTGAACAAATCTTTAAAATCAAAAGTGACAATAGATTTACAATTATTTGATGTTTATAGTTTTCTAACTAGACTCAAGCTATTATCAATTAAACCACAAACACCAGAAGTTATTATTTTATAGATTAATTTAAGGTAATTTAATAATATAACACTTGCTTTAGTAGCATAAGTGTTGTGACCACAGGTTACTGCTCTAAAAGCAATAGGTGCACAAAAAATCTGTCGTGGCTGCAATGTCCTCCAAGTTCTCAAATTTACCTCGGGGGGTGAGGGGTCAAGTGTTTCCGGTCTCGTCACTTGACTCGGTTCAAAATTACGGGACCGGTTCATAGGGAGCGAAGCTGGACCACCTATATGGTTCCCCCCCCCCATAATAAAGAGGCCAGCAATATCGCGGTAATAACAGGCGAATGTCTAAGGACAAGGCCTCCGCATTGGAAAAACATATATGTAAACACTAGCTGAAAACCCGCGCTTCGCTACGGAGTACATTGAAATTAAATACAACGGTCAATGTATGCAATTAATTCCAAAAAAAAATAAATATATATATATTTATAATAAATACGACGATCAATGTATACAATTGATGTCAAAAAAAACATATTTATAAAAAAATCGTAAGGGATATTTTTATAGACAAAATAAAGTCCAATCGTCTGCCGCATTAGCAAGAAAAAAATATTTTTTTATCTATTTTTTTTTTGCACGTGACGATAAATTTATTGAATGTACCAGAAAAAGAAATCACGTGATCACCATTTAATAAATTAAATTCTAAAAATTAATCTTTAAAAATTCACCAAAAATCAGGAAATAGAGGTAAAAATTCGAAAAAAATTTCATTTTGAAGGAATTTTTATGATCTTTCTCGTGATATAAATTTTATAACCCTCAATGTATTATTTTAAATGCAAACGTAAAAAAAGTTTAAAAAACAGCTTAAAAATTTAATTTAACAAAATCTAAGAAGAATTTTTGAAAAATCTTTCTTAGTGCACCCCTACACTATTAGAAGAATCGCCATGTAAAATTTCAGCCCTTTAGGTCCAGCGGTTTGGTCTGTGCGTTGTATGTCAGTCAGTCAGTGAATGAATGAATGAGTCAGTTACGGAACTGTTTTATATATATAGATAATAATGACAGAGCTACAGTAATAGTACAAGCATACATATACTAATTCAGAGTACTACTTAAAAATGATACGTAGTTTAATAAACACAAATAGGAATTTGGGTCAGAAAAATTATATTTAAAAAACACATTGGAGGGTTTTAAAAATAAATTGCTACTTTTCATTTTTCCACATATACACCAAAATAATTTTAAATGGGATTCAGGAAAAAATTCTGTATAATTGAAAGAGTAAATAGAAGTTTCAACTTAAGTTTTGAGAAATTCACATTCCCCTTTCCTTATTTCTACTGATGCTTTTTTATATATATACTTTGTGTTCAGAAATTTAATCTTGTGATTCAATTATTTCTAATATTCGTATTTATCAGGAAAACAATTATATATTTAGAAACTGCTAAAAGTTAAGCATCCAAAATGTCAAACACAAATTAAAAAGTTAATGTTTCTTAAAATTAAAGGTTAAAAGAGCTCTTACACATGAATATTTTTTTATTATCAGCTTCTAAAGAAATATGCATATCACTCTTTACAACCATAAAAGCTATTTTAAGTATTCGGAGCGTATTTCGTTGCATTTAATTATTTTTTTATGCAAATCGTAATTTGGTTAATGGCCCGCAAAATCAGCAAACAATACATAAAAGCTTTCGAAGGGTGGAAGCTAAGACGTAGCACTACATTTGCGCAGTTCAAGTTAGTACATGTTTGTCATTTTGAATGCGCTGCGGTTAAATATAGTCATTATTCAATAGTCCAATATATTCATTTTATTGAACACTAGCTGAAAACCCGCGCTTCGCTACGGAGTACATTCAAATTAAATACAACGGTCAACATATGCAATTTATGCCAAAAAATAAATATGTATATTTATAATAAATGCGATGATCAATGTATACAATTGATGTAAAATATATATATATATATATATATTTATAAAAAAATCGTAAGGGATATGCATTTTTTTTGGATAATATCCAATCGTCTGCTGCATTAGAAAGAGAAAAAAATAATTATTTTTGTCTATTTAGTTGTTACGCACGTGACGATAAATTTATTGAAAGTACCAGAAAAAGAAATCACGTGATCAGCATTTAATAAATTAAATTCTAAAAATGAATCTTTAAAAATTCACCAAAAATCAGGAAATGGAGGTAAAAATTCGAAAAAAATTTCATTTTGAAGGGATTTTTATGATCTTTCTCGTGATATAAATTTTATAATCCTCAATGTATTATTTTAAATGCAAACGTAAAAAAAGTTTATAAAACAGCTTAAAAATTTAATTTAAAAAATCTAAGAATTTTTTAAAAATCTTTCTTGGTGCACCCCTACACTATGAGAAGAATCGCCATGCAAAATTTCAGCCCTTTAGGTCCAGCGGTTTGGTCTGTGCGTTGTATGTCAGTCAGTCAGTCAGTCAGTGAATGAATGAGCCAGTTACGGAACTGTTTTATATATATAGATAAATGATTTCTGACCTTGAATATTTATTATTAGTTATTCATAAATGCCTAACAAAATTCCTCGTTTTGTACTCAGATTATTGCTCACCAAAATGTTTTTTAGCCTTAGTTTAACTACACTAAGAAATACAGAGTATATCTTTGAAATCCCCTGAAACTTTTTCAAAATGTAGAAAAAGTTACAAGATGAAAAACACATTTCTTGACATTAAACTTAGTAACGCTACTAAACGTGTTTCATGTTTTATATTATATATGAAGGTCAAAGTTTGGACTGACTTTCTGGAACACAGCTTTTGCCTGTTATCCCAGCCCGATATCTTCACTTAACTTTTCGACCAAACATGTTCGGGGTATTTTCGATTAAAAGCCAAATTTCTTTCAACTATTTCTTACTGTCATCAACCTGTGTTGGAATAAGCGGCTTTGATTCCAAGGAAATTTTGATCTAAAATCTGTGTCCCAGCTGGGAAGTAGAGTGCGTGTGATTAAATCCGGCTTATATATATATATATATATATATATATATACTAGCATTATTGCCCGGCGTTGCCCGGGTAGATATATAGATGATATATAGATATAAAATATTCCATGCATTCCATCAAAAAAAGTACTGGGCTGCACTCCCGCTCTGCATGTTCATCTGGCCAGACAGAATGCGCTTAGCACGTTTCTACTGAAATGATATACAAACAATAAGAAAGAAAGAAACTTTGAGCTGCGGACCTTCGTCTGATTTTAAGGTCATTTCCAACCCTCTTTCTCCCGCACATTGTAATTTGACCCCACCCCCTCCGTCATCCTCAAACCACCCCTCTTAACGCAGCTGGTCGAGGGGAATCCACAGGGGGTAGACGCACCTCTATCGGGCACAAAAAACATTAAAAAATTAATTTAAAAAAAATAATTGAGCCCCAAATTTCGTTTTTCCTGATTTAAGTTTCTCGGGTTCAAAACATTAACTGTGCCGAATTTGGTCCCGGTGGGTGAAACAGTCTATGATTCTATAGCGGACAAACAAACAGACAAGCTCTTATATATATATATATATATATATATATATATATATATATATATATATATATATATATATATATATATATATATATATATATATATATATATATATATATATATACACATATATATACATATATATATATATATATACACACATATATATACATATATATATATATATATATATATATATATACACATATACATTCCCAATGCGAAACCACTCGTCGTGAGACATTCGCGTTTTGTTATATATATATATATATATATATATATATATATATATATATATATATATATATATATATATATATATAGCACCCCGGCAAGAAAAGTGACACAAGTCAAAAAATGGCAATTATCAGGTTATGTCATTGAAAAATATGTATATAGGGCACCATTGTGCACGAAAAGCGACACATCTCCATCTCGCAATTTGTCCACCTGAGGGCAGTTGTATCAGTTTCATTGTAATGCTAGCTCAAGCTGCGTAGTATTCTTTAAGATGATTTTTCTCAAATGCTGCATTTTTGAGTTGTGTCACTTTTCTTGCCTGGGTGATATATATATATATATATATATATATATATATATATATATATATATATATATATATATATATATATATATATATTATTCCTTTCTCTCTGGATTTTTTTATGTTAAGACTCTTTTAAAGTAGCCATTTGTACGAGGCAGTTTTTGATAGATTTGTTATATTTTGTATTATAAGGTCTGCATGGGCCGAAAATAGAGTTCCAAGAGCTTAGGCTGCAGGTATACTTGTCAGCTGTGACCAATGGGTCCGGGAACGATACTCAAGCATGCCAGTGATCTGAATTTCAGCCCTGAGTACTCCTTTAAAATCTGATTTTAGCTGTCGTGTAATATGCAGAAAAAATGTGTATCATATTTTCATAAAATTGGGAATTTTATTGCAATTTTTATTACTATACAGTAATCACAATAAACGAGGACGGATTCTAATCCCGCAGAGCCATTATTATTATTATTATTATTATAATTCTGATGTTTATTTTAATTATTCAGTTTCCCATGTTACACATTCATTGTCGAAACATATAGTTTCAGAAAATTTATAGGATTTAAAGACAAAATATTTAACTGTAATTCTGTCTTCTAACTATTTCAACTCTAGACTAAGATGATTTAAAATGAATTCAAAGTCCATATTAGGTCTCTCTTTTAAGTTTACCCACGTGTTGCTGCTTTTCAAAATCTAGCAAACCTTATTTAATGTCTCAGTGGCAATGATCATGAACCTTTCATCTGATTGTCCATAACTCCTTGTACATACATTACACGTGTTTCGAACTACAGCAAAGAATATGTTTATGTCAAACCATACGTACTATAAGAGTTTAACAGCACAAAATACCCACAAAAAGCTTGCCTGGAGGATGACATACAGTGGGTGGTCCCTATTATTGAGATCTAAAGAACGGTAGAGTAAAGGGGTAAACCCCTAAAGCACAAATGATAAGGCACAAGTACCTTACCTTAGCCTACGGCCAAACGAGCATTTTTTCACGCAACTTGAAAATCTATACAAGCCGCCACACGTGCGTTTTCTTTAACGCTAGCTCAATCATTTGTTTGTGCTCTCCAGTGCAACATGATATAAATCCATTCTCAATAAATAAAAATGCTGTTAACATGTTATGCGCTTTATTAATTGTTCGCTACTGGGTACATCCTCTTGTAAGTGTGACAGATCATATATATATATATATATATATATATATATATATATATATATGACATAATTGTAATTAATAACAGTAATTATAATATAGCCCTAAATTTTTATCCTCCTAATCTAGAACTAGTAAAAAGTAGCCAAGATAAACTTAATGTAAACTTCTTAGATATAAACATAAAAATAAATCCTCATAGTAATTTTACTTTTGATCTTTATGATAAAAGATCAGAATATGACTTTAAAATAGTAAAATATCAAAGTTACGTAACATGTTTACATAAATCTGTATTTAATAATATTATTGTTAATCAACTAGTAAGAATAAATAGGCTTTGTTCTAAGGAGAATAGGTATAAGCATATAAAAGAACTGTTAGTAGTGCTAAAACGTAATTTTTACCCTGATAGTCTTTCCAAGCACATAATTGGTTGTTTTAGATTTAATGAATAGCATGTTCTGTTGCTAATAATTAGTAATACAAAACTAAATGATTAAAGTTAATAAATAACTACTATAAAAGTAAGTAAAAACTAGTGTAATTAAGGGGATGGTGGACTTTCAAATTACCAAAAATCGAGCAAAAATTGTAATTTTTTTGGGGGTGTATTAATATTTTAAAAACATGTAAATATTGGAATGAAATGCATTTAAAATGTGTAGTGAAAAGAAAATTGAAAAATTCGTGCCTTTAGAATAGTAAGTATTAAAGGTAGATAAAAAAATTATCTTTTAAATGACTTTTTCTCAAAATAAGAAATTTCCAGATTTGCAAGTCTTTAAAATGCTCCTCGCGTCATAATTTTTGACGAAATTTTATGAAATTTATAATAATGATTCCTGTAATACATCAAAATAAAGTTATGTATCCATTTTAGGATTCGAGGTCATTTAGGTTATAAAAGTTTAACTTTAGTGTAGAAAAGTACAAAAATTTCACGAAAATTCAGAGTACAAGCATAAAAATATTTTCTAAAAATTAACTATTCAACGAAAGTACAAAAAAATACATAACTTTGTTCAGAAAGTATTTATAAGCAATATAAATGCAAAATTAAGGGGAAAAGTTTAAAATTGAGTCGCAAGGAGCATTTTAAAGAAGGGTAATTTAGTTTAAATTTTTTATTTATAAAATATTTTTTTTAAATATTTATCAAATTTTATAAGGTGTTTAATATTGTTATACTTTAATGAATATATATACAAAATTTCATATCTCTGTGGTAAAAATTTCAAAAATCGTTTTGAAAGGTCCACCATCCCCTTAAAATAAAAAATAACTCTTAGTCATAATAAATGTCTAAGTTAACTTAGGAAATTATTTCCTATAAAACAGTGTCCTTAGTAGTCTGCTGGTGAATCCATTTGCTCCATGGTTGCAATGTTTGTGACGTCAGTCTTCTTGCGGTCTCCTTAACTTAACTTTCACTTTGTCTGGCGCCGAGTTTGGTGTTCAATGATAAAACCACTGTTTATTCACTTCTTTGTTTCTTATGGATTGTACGGTGTCTAAGTATGTTTATTGCTCAGATCATACTTATTAGAAACAATCCATTAGTTTTTAGACAGTATCGGCACCGCTGAAGACAAGATTCTGTCTAAAACCTATTTTTCACTTATCTTTTCATGTTTCTGAGCATATACTGGTTTTTTACTTTCAACTTTGTCTATTATATATATATATACACAGGGTGATTGTAATTAAAGTTTAAGTTTCAAAACGCTATAAAAAAAGAACCACTGATGAGAATGACGTCAAATTTGAACGGCATGTTATTGAAGAAGGCGGAAAGCGTATGGCAGAAGAAAAAATTTAGTTTCAAATTTTAGCAACAGATGTAAGCGGCAGAATCACGACGAGAAATGAGAAATGATTCGTAAAACAACGGCTAAGGTGTAAGTTACACATTAAAACGCATTGACAAATTAGAATTGTTGAGTAACTTTATTTGCATGACTGTACATATCACATCGAAAGGGACAAATCGGTTTCAAGAGTTTTGCGGCGACATACCGCATAAGAACCATTCATCAAAGAAGTTCGGAAATGTCGCGAGACTTGCGCAAAACATGTTCAATATGGTGTCCACCGTTGTGTGCAACAAGTTGAAAGCGACAAACAGCATGTTCCACAACGGATCGCAGTGTCTCCGGGGTGATGTTCAGAATGTGTTGCGAAATGCGTGCCTTTAATTTCGCTAAATTTGCAATTGGAGCACGGAATACAGAATCCTTTGAGATAATCCCACAGCCAGAAATCACACGGAGTAAGATCAGGTGATCGGGACGGCCAGGCTGTAGGGAAATGACGGCTGATAATTCGAGCATTTCCGAAATGGCGCCTCAGCAGCTGCTTCACGGGATGTGGAATGTGCGGATGAGCGCCATCTTGCATAAAAATGATTTCATTCACGCTGTTGCAGAGCTGGAATGACGTGGTTACGCAAAAGAGACGCATAGCGCTGACCAGTGACGGTAGCGGTAATAGGACCGGAAGCACCCGTCTGCTCGAAAAAATATGGCTGTAGGATGAATGAATGATGCCGTAAAGCCGCACCACACCGTGACCTTTTCAGGATGAAGTGGTACGGGGTGCGTTGCCAGTGGATTTTCTGTTGGACATATTCGGCAATTCTGGGTATTGACGTACCCTGTCAGATGGAAATGGGCTTCATCTGTCCACAAAATTTTCCACGGCCATTCATTATCCACTTCCATGAGACCAAGAAATTCTAACGCAAACGTCTCCCTTGCTGGCAGATTAGACGGAAGCAACTCCTGCACATGGCCAATTTTGTACGGATAGCATTGCAGGATGTTTCGTACAATTTTCAGCACCGTGCTCGTAGGCCTATCCAATGTTCGGGCAATTCCTCGTGCACTGCACGGTTGCACACCACCGGCCGACCCCTCCTGTAATGCTGTGGCCATTTCTTCAACTACCGTCGAATGCACTCGTTTTCTCCCTCTACCAGATTGCACATCAAACGAACCTGTCGTTTCGAATTTTTGTATCATTTTCTTCAGACCCACGACACTCATTGGACCAACGCCTTCTTTTATACCCTTCAGTGTCCTGAACTTTTGCAGAGCTACTCTTGCACAATCATCGTTCTTGTAATACAGCTTTACCAGCAGAGCGTGGTTCTGCAGTGGGACACCCATGGCGAACGTCTGAGACGCGAAATGAGGAAAAGCCGTGTACCTGGCGGTTTTATAACACTGAAATGTGTCGTGCGCATGACAGGTATTTTAATTTACATCTTCTGCCATACGCTTTCCGCCTTCTTCAATAACATGCCGTTCCAATTTAACGTCATTCTCATCAGTGGTTCTTTTTTTATAGCGTTTTGAAAATTAAACTTTAATTATAATCACCCTGTATATATATATATATATATATATATATATATATATATATATATATATATATATCTATATATATATATAGATATATATATATATGTGTGTGTGTGTGTGCATGCATAAAAATTTACATATGTATGTACATACTGTATACATATACATATGTATCTACAGACTGTATGTAAAAATCTACATATTGTCATTTATATTATAAATGTTTATTTATTAACTGTATCAATCACAACTGGATGCTTTGAGAATGCAGATTTTATATAGGGCTGAATAGATCTGATTTATGTACAATTTATTTATTTCCGAGATTATATATAACACGGTGCGAATTCATTTAATTTGTATCATTTCTGAGTTTCTTATAACGTGGCAGTGGTTTCCATGTAATGTGGTATAAATTAATCTAATTTGCCTTATTTCTATGTTTCTTATAACGCGGTTTCCGTAAAACGCATTTCCTGATTTGAATTAATTCGGAGTTTCTTATAACAGTTTCCATAGAACGCGGTACGAATGAATCGCGTTATAGGAGACTTTACCGTGTATATATATATATATATATATATATATATATATATATATATATATATATATATATATATATATATATATATATATATAAAGTAAAGGGAAAATTTACACTTCTACACAATAAGCGGAAAGGATACCTAGGCAAGTGTTTTGAGTATTATAGAATGTCAATATCTTCATTTGAAACCATCAAAGCATCTCTTTTCAGTTCACGATTTTTGAAATCATTATGACTTGTATCGTAAAGATATGGGTATTTGTCACTTTCAAGAATGATAAACTCGGTATCCAAGTAGTATTCCATGGTATAGTTATTTTAAATATAAAAAATTTAAGACGAGAACACACGAATATAGACACAACAGAAACAGTTGTCTGCAGCGAAGTGTTTTCACACGCGTGTGGCCTCGAGATGAGCTTAAAAACCAACTTGAAAAATAGGTCTGGTTTTATCCTCCAGCGGGCGACCTTGAGAATTCGACAAATAGCCCCCCCCCCCCCCCCCCCGCTAGCGTGAAAAAAAGCTGCGTCTGGCCACGTGTACGTTACAGCAGCTTATCTATATTTTGCGGCTTGTTTTCAAGCTGCGTTTCTGCGTGAAAAAAAAGGCTCTTGTGACCGTAGCCTGAAGTTCGGACCTATTCTCCTAAATAAAGGAAAGGGTTCAAATGGAGTTTATTCATTTTCTACACTACACTGGGCCCGAATGATGTATTCATTTAAAAATGTGCCTGTGAGACAAGGCTTTTAGTTGTCCCTGAGCAAAGATTAACTTATTAACCACCATCAATAAAATGCTAATATTTATTTTCACAAAATAGGATTCAAATATATATTAGCCAGACTTACCACACAAACTAACAAACATAGATCTTGAAATGTTTAATGAGAGACCTTTCCCCCAAATTCATCAATGGAAAGTTGACAAATAGAGTCAGCTGCTAAAAAATTGACCAGTTTAATAAAGGGATTTGAAACGTCTTAACTGTACTCACTATCTGAGTAGGTTAATAGGCACGCTAGTCCTCCAGCGCATCGTTTCCATGATGAAGGCATCCGTGTATGGCATGCCTTTTAAGTCCGTAAATGTGGGGAGTCTGTTTTGCCCCACAACCTCCCTGATTTCGGCCTGAATCCGGCGTTGTGCCCTTTGGTCAGACGCGGACATGAGCATCAGCCATTCCACAGTTTGACGGACAGTCTCACTTCCTGCAGAGAAGAAAGCTTGCACCAAGTCTTGGAGAACAGGATCTGGTAATGAGTTTGATCAGAATGAGCAATTCGATAACTAACAGTGCTCGATAAAGGGTAGAATGTAATCTGAATTAATTAGATTTATAATGAAATTATATTGAAGTTCGTTTGCTACACGATAGCCATTAAAAATTACATGATTTTAAGTTATATAATTGATTTGCTTTATATGTATCGTATTTTTAGTAGTGTTAATCTCGTCGCAAATATGAAATACTTGCATCATAATTTGTACTGGTATGCTCTTTATTAGCTTTAACTTTATTTACAGAATTAAGCCGAGTAGTGATAAAAGATGTATCATGGGGGAAAACATTTTCATATTGGTTATAAGACTACGTGTCCTTTTATATAATATAAAAGTGTGTTACTTTTTAAAACATGAAATTTTATACACTATGTATGCGTGCTCTTTTTTATTATTTCAAAAGTTTATTATTTCAAAAACTATTTCAAGATATTTTTAAAGTACTAGATTTCTGCAAAGAGTTTAAAATATTTCTTAATAGGTCACTCCTTTCTGGTTTTCTTTCTTTTTTTGTAACGTTTTCAGTACTTACTGCAAAACGCAGGGTCGTTCTTCCTTTTCTTGATTTCCAGTAAATATCCGTCAATGAAATCTCGGACATTATTAGGATCTCAAGTCTTGTCGTGTTCAACTATTTCTTTCCTGAAAACCAAAAAAGAGCGAACATTCTAAATATACTACGATTTTATCAATACTTTAAGTCTCTATACATGTCACTATACATGTTTGTATAGTGACACGTATAGTGACAGTCTGAAAGTCACTGTACATGTTTGTATAGTGACTTGCAGTTATAATTTTCCTGAAAGAAAGGAAAACGTGATATTTGTACCGATTAGCTGTTGACTGATAAACAAAACTAAGATAACTGCACAGCTGAAAAACAATGAAACACCTAGAATGGTAAAATAATTTATGATCGGATTTTAGAAGTCATCTTTCAATGCAATGTTGAAAATATGTATGCGCTCACTGTGAATATTATAATTACTTATTACAGAGATATGCTAGTTTATTATGATGATGTTGAGGATATTTTATTTGCAATTGAACCCTCAACTTTCGTAGGTTTTAACTTTCTCGTATTTGATTATTTGCTAGTTTGCCATGGGTAGAAAAAAAAGTTATTTTTTAGAGTTTAGCAACTTTGTTACGCTAAAAATATAAATGTTTATAAAGCAAAATATTGTGCTGTAATCTATTGTACTAAATGTAAGAATGTTTTGTAAGCTTAAATAATTTTACTGTAATTCAAACACTGCATATGTAGTGGGTCAAATATCGTTTGTCTGCACTCTTCTTGCCTCTGTCATATTTTATGTATATGTGTTACTATAGGTGTTGAACATAGTATTAAATTTAAGGTGTGTTGTTGTTGTCTCTGATGCCCCCATGGCCGAAATAGAATTCCGGACCAGGTCCATACAGGCTAACGGGGTGAGGGATGCGGCTACGGTTTTTATATAATGGCACCACAAGGTTCGGAGTCCGATTTAGCGAGGTACCACCTCAATTTTGACCGAGCGACCCCAGGGGGGGGGGAGACATTTGGCGGTATCGTACATTCTCCAACCCTCTCTGACCTCATAGACTTTTCGGTCAACGGATTTAACTTGCTCATATCCGGACTAGACAAGGAGGTTTTTAATGGCGCTTTACGGGGTTCGATCCGAGCACCTTCAGCACCGGAAGCCGACGCTCTACCAGTAGGCTACCTCAGGCCCAAACTTATAGCGTGAGAGTGCACAAGAAATATTCAGGGATTTTCTACTTTCGTGAGGATCCGACATCTGTAACCCTTGCAAACGTTGGGAGCCGGATGTGCTATATAACCCTAAGTTACGCAGTCGGTATACAGACTGTGTATGCAATATTCAACTATGTAATTATATATGGCCTCAGTGACGCACCCAGGATTTTTTCTTGGGGGGGGGGCGAGATGAACGGATAAAATATTTATAATGCAAAACCAATATTCATAATGCAATTTCTATTTCTTTGGGGGGCAAGGGGGCCTGGGTGCGCCACTGTATGGCCTACACCATTTTTCAGATTAAAAATTTTATAACAACATGAGAAGAGAAGATTCATTAAACATTAAAAAAATAGGTACATTGTTTGATCTCCGGTATGCATTAACAATAAATACAGTGTGTCCGTATAATAATAGTGAGTTTTCAAATAGTTATAGCTATGTAACAAATCATGCTGAAGACATGAGTCATAAGTTAAATGAAAGAGAAACACTCCAAGTTTACGTGTTTATATTTTTGGGGTTATGTAAAAACACAAGTGTATTCCATTCAAGTTCGAAATCTGGACCATTCAGAAGAAAGGATCCCCGAAGCTGTTTCGTCCACCACGCAGGATGTTTTCTTCCATGTATGGGAAGAGACTGAATATCGTCTTGACGTCTGCAGGACAACTAAGGGAGCCCACATCGAAGTCTACTGAACAGGTAAGAAATTTGGAGATTTTTTTCTTCAATTTGACGTATACTTCATCTTTCTACAATGCTTTGTTCTGAAGCTATAACCATTAAAACCTCACTATCATTTTTCGGACACACTGTACAAGGTTCTATGATTTTCGACGTTCCAAAAAAGAGTATAACAATATCATAGATTTTGTCCTAAAAATACTGAAACTTCGAAGGTTTATTTTTTTCCTTTTTCTGTGGACCATTTTCTATGGTTTTGTGTACAGTCAAACCCCCTTTATAGCGAACCCGGTATATAACGAACTCACGGATATAGCGAACGAAAGTTTTGGTCACGCCGTTTTCCTATTGTACGTAATTTAATTAGTATTGTGTCAGTTTAATGTAATCGATTTTAGTCAATTAATTCATTAATAATCATTTTAATGGATTTTTTCATTTTTAATACATCATTATTGAATACACATTGCAACTTATAAGTTATACATTTTGTGAACTCTAGCATCTTTCTTATCGGTTCGGATATAGAGAACCACCGGGTAAAGCGGACAAAACCTTTGTTCCCTTGAAGTTCGTTATAACGGGGTTCGACTGTGCCATTCTTTCCAATTATCAGGCCGACAAAGTTGTAAATTTTTTTAAGTTTTTAGTTGTTCAGATCAGCTTCTCCGGAAAGTCCCAAGTCTGGCGTCTTTCTAACCAGAAATTAAAATAAAATAACGCCCAACAAACCCCGCTGGCCATTCCTATGCAGATCTTTAGAGCGGATGTATTGAAAATTCGAAAAAACAAAAATGAAGTTTACAGCAAATGTTTGCGAGGATAGATGAGAATAAGATATTGAGAAAATATGTAAAGTCCTAGCAAAAAAGTTCGTTGTGTATTTATTATATTGTCGAAAGAATCTGCTTTTAGCACAATGTACAGTAATTATCATAGACTACATAATACTATTTAAGGCTACGATAACTTTAAATGACTGAAATTCAGTATGTAATATCACAAAAATGATCAAAAATCAAATTTTTTTAAAAAACCTTCATGAAAATCTATCCTTTACTACCTATATCGTTCTGCAGAAAGTTCATAAGTCAGTGAGAAAACTATTGGAATTAGTTAAACATCTTGTATTAGTTAAACATCTTAAGTATCTATATCTAATAAGTTTAGTAAAATTTTTGTTACTAAATTCGTGACATTTTATAACAAAGCTGCTATAAGTTTAATTTTTTTTTTAATTTTTAGCTTTCAAAACGCGTAACCCTTTAAAATTTTTAGAAGGGAAGATTTCGTAAAAACAAAATAAATTTAAATTCATATAAAGTTTCCCAAAGCAATAAAGCAAGGTACGACATGCTATTACAATCATAGGCGTATCATCGGGAGGGGGGGGGGGGACGTGCCCCCAATTCTTGAAATAAATTAAAACGTTAATTGAAGGTCCGTTAAAATCAGAAAATTGTAGAAAACTTTTAAGAAAGTTGGTTTTTTCCCGCTTTTTCAAACTGTGAAACTGAAGATTCTGATTATATCTTTAGCCTTAACATAGTTTTTAACAATAATATGATCCATGACAAAAATTCAGTGCTATATTTTTTTTCTCATTTTATTTATATTATATTTATTTTTCTCATTGTATAACTTTTGGAGTATTACTCAAACATCAATTCTATTGTTATTCAATTTTAAAAAAAATTCTAATATTTAATATTTTAAGTCAATGCGCTGAGGAGGGCCCTAACTGAATTCAATACGTGCCCCCCCCCCCCACAAAAAAATGTTAGAAGCACGCTACGCCTATGCTATCATTCGATAGATCAGAAGATAATTAAAATTTCAGAAGATAATTAAAATGCGAGATAATTAAATCAGAAGATAATTAAAATGCGAGAGATAATTAAAATGCGATCAGAAGATAATTAAAATGCGAGTATGTTTACACAATACATACATAGTAAGTTACGCATGTATTAAACATAGTGAACCTTTCATAATCTAACTTTAACCTTTCCTCCCGCTTTTTGTGGTTTAACTCGGTGGGGTTTCATTTTGTCTGCGGCCTCTATATTGTTAAATTTCAAATTAAATTGTTTCTTAGTTACTTTATTTAATTACTGCTTGCTTAATAAATACGACTGTAATGGATATTTTGCTTGCCTATATGTCATTCTGGCATACTCGGAGGTAACTGCGAGCAAAATAAAGTCATTAATAAGATACAGGATTATTTAATTACATATAGTTTATCATTTTTCTTTCGAACGTTTCGATAAGTGATGAAATTCTTCTCGTCTACATTCAAATAATTAGATATGCAGAAAAAATATCCCCTGAAGAGAATGAAAGAAACAGTTTGCGCATGTAAAGTAATGGGAAACTACCTGTATATGTTCTTCCATCTTGGATTTTCCAAAACCTACATCTCTGAGCATGTGAAGAGTATGTCTGCGTTGTTCTTTCCAAGGTAAGCCAAACACTGCTCCAGTATCTACATAGAAAAAGGGAAAAAAAAGTTTTAAAAAAATATTGGGGGCTAAATATATTAAGGCTATGTGCTAACCCCATTGGATTCGCTCACTTCCATGTTAACCTTTGGAGAAAATTTGTCCACGGATTGCCGACTTGGATTCAAAGATTTTTTTTTTAAATTGTACTCCGTCATAGAGAAAAAAATTTTACATTTGTGTACATTTTTCGTTTTTTTTAAAAAATGCAATTAATATTTTAAAATTTAAAATTATTCGGGGGAAAATCTGGTATGGTGTGTTTTAAACGCTCATAAATTCCTTCGGTGGGCGAAAATTAAAAAATGAATCCTGTAGCGATTTATAGAAAAGTTCAGGCTATCTGACAATACCAATTTTATTTGATTATCAGCATTTATGTACCTGTAAATTGTTTACAAAAATATATTTTAAATAAAAAATTTGAGGGCAGCGCTTAACCCCCCTATAGAGAGAGAGCCATGACAATCCCTCAAAATGTCAATCCTAAGAGGGGGTGGAATTCTCGAACTGTCAACTGGACTCTTCCCACCACAATAGTCTGCAAGAAGAGGAAAAGGGAAATACGATTTTTTTCTTAGTACATAGCAGCCTTAAGCGATAAGTGTCACCAATTTTTAACCCTTCGCGTATGAATACCGCAATATACACAGTATGACACTCTTGGTTATTAGGCCGAATTCCGAGTATATTGCTGCAAAAAATAATTTCATATTTTTTTAATAGCCGTTGTTGATATTTTTTTATTTAAAGATTAATAAACATAAAAACTTTTGCTATATCATTCTGAAATGATATCAATAAAATTCGCGTTAAATATATTTTTAATCTTTACACCGAGCATAAGTCGTTTGACACCTCCGTCCCCTCCGCTATCACGTATCGGCCCATGAAATACCCTTGCCATGAAGACCAACGCTGTGTAGCAATTCCTACAAACTCAGCCGAGGGTTGATTTCCCCTGTTCGATATATGTTTCACATAGGTCTGGGCGCTAGACGGACAGTACAGATCTACCAACTAATTTGGGGAACCCTGGTCCCCACAAATACCCCCTTTTACAATTAGCATAAAAGTCTTTAAGAAATTATTTCACTTCATTTTTAAAAATAAAGCTTCAGCCCACCGGCAAGCAATCTCAAAAGACTTCTCATCCACAAAGTGTTAAAAAATCAGTAAATGTTCAAATTTTAAGTAGCTAAGTACGAAATGTATTTCATTTTATGAATGTAATATTTTTAGTTCAATAAGACGAAAGGAAAACTAATTAAAATTTACAAGACAATGTTTTATATGGCCTATTATTATGCCCTTGACATTTTAGACCTAATAACAGTTAGGGGAAGGGTAATTGAACCTCCAAAGTATGGTCAGAGTTTGGCAACGTTGTGTAGCAAAAAATAAATTCGCCTTATTTTGCTTCCTCAATTTCCTTTCGCGTGTACACTGGTGAAATAAATTAAGAGAATTTTCATATTTTATCGAATTTCATGAAAAGAACTGAACTGAGTGTAAAACCACTTCTAGATAAAAATGAAAATCTTGTACGTCAAATACGTAAGCGTACACGTGTGTGTAGGCTGAGCCAGTAGAGAAACAGGCTTTATAAGCGCGCGTAAGTTAAGACGCATTTCGTTCGCTAGCACACCTCGGCGAATTTCTTGGTGTTATTTTGCAGCAATCGGTTAATTTCAAATTGTAACAGTAAAAATGAGTAACCACCAACGTTTAGGCGATGGAATGAGGTGGCGAATTGTGGGGAGGCTAGAAGCAGGCCAATCTCAAATCCAAATTTGTAGAGAGTTTAATTTAACGCACAGCGTCGTGTGTAACTTATGGAAACAGTTCCAGGATACCGGATCCATCGAGAGAAAGCCTGGGCAAGGTCGTCCAAGAGCCACGACGGCCAGAGAAGATCGCCATTTGTCGATTATAGAGAGGCGTAACAGGAGTGCTACAGCTTCTTAGCTCTCTCGTGACTTGTATGCAGCCACAGGAACCCGTGTATCAAGGATGACTGTTTCCAAAAGACTTCATGAGAGAGGGTTGTTTGCAAGAAGACCTGCTGTTTGCGTCCCGCTCACTTCTACGAACAGGAGAATCCGTTTATCATGGTGCAGAGAGCATAGAGATTGGAGTATGGATCAATGGGCAACCGTTCTCTTCACTGGTGAGTCCCGGTTCAGCCTAAACACCGATTCTCGCCGTACGTTCAGATGGAGAGAACCAGGGACTCGCTACCTACCCTCCACTGTCCGCGAAATCGACCATTATGGCCGAGGAGGTTTAATGGTCTGGGCAGGCATCATGTTGGATGGCCGCACACCATTCCATGTCTTTGAAAGAGGCACTGTGACTGGTGTGAAGTATAGGGATGAGGTCTTGGAGCCCTATGTTCGCCTTTTCAGCGGTGCAGTTGGCCCTGAGTTCATTTTAATAGACGATAACGCGAGGCCACATAGAGCTCTTCTGGTCGACGAATTTCTAGAGAGGGAGGATATTCGCCGGATGGATTGGCCAGCCAGATCTCCAGACCTTAACCCTATAGAGCATGTCTGGGACACTCTGGGGAGGGCAATTACAACTCGCAACCCCCTCCGAGAACCATCCAGGGAATGAAAACAGCGTTGCTGAACGAATGGAAAAAATTCCCACAGGAAATGATAAACTGCTTTATTTCAAGTATGAAATCACGCTGCAAGACCTGTATATCTGTAAGAGGGGACCATACCCCTTATTAACCCATCTATTAACCTTTTTTTTGTTTATTCTGCAACCGCTGTTTCATACCTTCCGACTCCAACGAGTGTTATGCACGATCATGCGTGTGTGTTACAATTATTGAATGGTTAATTGTTTTGTATTGTATCAATGTATGTACATATCAAATTTCATTAAAATCGGTGCAGTAGTTCTAGAGTTAATCGACCAAGTCTGCAAATTTTCTTAATTTCTTACACCAGTGTATTTACACTCTCACTTGAATCTACGAGTATTCTCATATTGCAGATTTCTATTTCTTTTCCATCTTGTTTTGGCCGGACGATGACCGAATGACAAGGGCGCTGGCCTCTTTACCAAAGTCTATGGGTTCAAATGTCACTCTTGGCATGGAGATTCGGAATCGGCTTTAAGCAGTAGGTCCCGGTCTAATTAGCCCTCGTGTAGCAAAAAATGACTGTAGCGCTCCAAACCGAACCGTCTTGTTTTTCCGAACTATCATTCGGTGATAGAATCTGTGAGTTTAAGTCCGGTTGACTGCTGGATGGTTGTAGCCTTTCGGAATTGGCTTTTAACTGTAGGTCCTGCTCTAACTAGCCTTTTTGTAGTGTATGATGACTGTTAGGCTGAACTTACCAAACATCCAACATGTATGTATTCTTACTAGTATCTATTCTACATATACCGCATGCTATTTGCTACGTTGTTAGAATTGAAATTTGTAACTTACCAATATTTTCCTGGTTTACTGCAAACGGCAAGTCGGGAGGTCTGCCTATAAAAGCATCCTGCATGAAAGCTTCCTTCGTGGACTGAAAATCATTTAGCACTGTCACATTTCGGCTTCCCAGATGGATGCTGAAACATTAAGACGCAAAATCATCTACTAATTTTAATTACTATATTTTATTTATTTCTATTTAATTTGATTTGTCAATACTTTATGGAAGCAGCCATGTTCTGTGTTTAGTAACACAGTTGTATTTTTATGCACACATAATTTTTTGGGGTCCTAAGTATCTATTGAGAGCTATTTTAGAGACAGATTCGAACAATGTAACGTTTCCACGAGCCGCCGCGAGGTTGATGGTCGAATGGCTAGGGCGCTGGTATTCGGTTCAGATCCTGTAGGTTCGAGTCCGACTGTTGGCATGGATGTTTGTAGCCGTACGGAATTGGCTTTAAAGTGTAGATACCGGTCTAATTATCCCTCGTGTAGCAAAAAGTTGACCGTAGCGCTCCAAACCAAACGAAATCAAACCATCCACGCACCACCCACATACTATAGTGGTTAACATTCTGAGCTGCAGTTTTCACGCAACAGGTTGAAAAGTTTTCCGAAAGAACCGTCGTTTCTGCAATATGTCACTCCTATTTTAAGTATTTCGTTTAAATAGCTCAGTCTAGATTATGGTTTTTCTGCTTATCGCACTCATACCCCACTATTTTGTATTTTCAGTGCAAGACCCCCCCGCGTCTAGAACAAGATACTATACAACATTTCATTTTGATTCAATACTTTTTCGGGTTATTTTGATTTATTCCTCAAAACTGTAATGATGGAATCCAGAATCTCAATAGATATGAATAAAAAGGGGAACTTTATAACACTAAAATAGATGGAATTTTAAAAAAAATGCTCAAAAAACACTGAATGCTTGCAATTTTCTTCCAAAACAAATATCGATCCAAAATAATAAAAGTAACCAAAATATTTAATTTGGAAGTTAAAATAAAAATCTTGCATTAGACAATAACAACAACAACAACAAAATTGCGAGGAAAAAATAAACTTGTATTAGTGAATGATTATCTTGAAAATTCTCAGTCTTGTAAAATATGAATTAAAAATAAATTTGAACAATTTTAGTTGATCGCAGATGTTTTTAGAACAGTAAAGTCGATCGTGACAGGTAACATGTTAGTTACCTCTGAAACAGATCATAACTGATTGCATCTGACTACGGCTAAACTAGGCTTGTTAGACTTACTCACAGCTCTATGGAAGGAAAAAGGAGTTTGAGTTTAAAGACAGTGTAATTTTAAAATAACCCTTGTTTTGAGCAGTAAGAAAATTACATCACTTATCAGATAGTACTCTATAATAATACTCTACAATATCTGTGTCGGGGAGAAAGCCAACACCCAAGTGATGACCTCCGTAGAATTGCCTAAATAATGGCGATCTATCAAGTTACGATTTTCATCAAATTTACTTCTTAAGTTTCATCACAGTGGTAGCAGAGCCTATATACCATTACATTTTCTAAGATGGATCACAGGGGAAAATAAAATAAAACACCGTGAAATTTCAAATTCTTGGTAAAATTACTTAGAGACGTGATGTTTTTTATGTATAGAGTGTAAGTTCACTCTTTAGATAAATGTGCAAGTGCATTTCATTCCTGTGTGTGTATTTTAATATTTAAGGCTTTATGTTTTTTAAAATTTGTACGTAAAAAGTATGTACAGATTATAAAAAGACTCAGTTCACAAATTAGTGTGAATAGCATACTTTTAAACATTTTACGTACATATATATCATTTCTAATAATGCACTAGATGCCTTAAAAACTAGAGCAAAAAATTTAATCAGAAATATTGAAGACAGCACACTTCTAAGGGTTCGAAAATTCAACAATACAGTTTGCAATAATGTAGATACCTACGTTTAAACGACTGAGTACTCAATTATACCGTTTTTATGGGAGATTTTTGGTTGAAATGAGTAAATTTATAAATGTTACATTAAAGACACATTTCAAAGTACAGTTTAAAAAAAAACACTTTAAATAGATAATTATAGTTTTGGACTAATTCATAGTTGATTCTAGAGGGAATTGTAAAATGCAGGGGAGAAAGCTCCTCAGAAATTTTTGCAAGACGAAAATTTGCAAAGATTTTATAGAGAAACATAATTTTCAATAACAAAGTTTCCACGTCTTGCAATTGTCTTGTGTCAGCGATATTACAATTTCAAAAGGAATGTTAAATAAAATTTCATATTTATTACTCACAAATGCAGGAATAATTTTGTGCAAATTGTAATTTGTAATAGCTTCTCCAGGAATAAAACCCAGCTGCTCTTGAATTTGACGAATCTCTTTAGGTATCGGATCCGTCGACTTCTTCGTGACGAACTTGTCACTTGTATTATTGTCCACGTGACAGTACCAGCATTTTTTCGACATATCGCTCGGTATTTCATTGCGAATTGAGTTTCGAGGGAAAGCTGTCAAAATAGCGAAAATAAAATCAATATCCATACTAGTAAATACTCATAATCTTCTCACATATATTCTCAAAATTACCTTAAAATAAAGTTTATTCAACAATGGTTATATCTTTGTATCTTGACATTATAGTCTTATAAGATTGTCTTGATATCATTTATTGGTTACAAGTAAAACGCAGTAAATCGAAGATAAACTGGTGTTCAAAATTAAGAGAAATTGCCCCTTTTGTTGAATTTCCGGAAAATTAAAGGGCAGATTTTAACGAAATTTGGTATGGATACATAAGAGTTGGTATGGATACACAGTTACATAAGAGAAAAATTGTATCATACAATTATCATGGTACGCACTCGTGATCGTGAGTTAGGCTCATCAGCGTAAGAATGTCCAAAACCCACGTTGCAAGATCCAACATACGATGACTCTTATATGGGATATGGCCCCATCTTACCGCCACAAAGCTACGGCATCGCTATGCCATACTTTGAAATGAGGCAGTTTGATGAGTTCATGTGGTTGTCAGTCCCACTACTGCAACAACGCATTTTCAAGTTCATGGATGGTTCTCGGAAGAGGATGGCGAGCTGTAATTCCCCTTCCAAGAGAGTCCCAGACATGTTCAGTAGGGGTCTGGATATCTGGTTGGGAAATTCATCCGGCGAAAATCCTCACTTTGAAGATAATTATCGACTGGGTGAAATTTATGAGGACTAGCATTGTCGTCCATAAAAATGGGCCGAGTACCAACTGCGCCTCCTGAAAAGTCAAACATGGGGCTGTAAGATCTCATCCCTATACTTCTCACCTGTCAGGGACCCTCTGTGTAACACAGGAAGAAGGGTGCTGGCGATCGCAGTGCGTACCATGACTGTTGTATGGTGTAATTTTTCTTATATAACAGTGTATCCATACCAAATTTCATTAATGTTTGCCCACTAGTTTTCCAAAAAAATCGACAAAATGAACAAATTCTCTTAATTTGGAACACCAGTGTACACCAGTCAATTAGAGATATAATTGACTGTAAGAAATAGGACTCTTAACATCTAGGGATCGCTTCATACCATCTTCCAGTTAAGTTGAAAAGAGTATAAAGCTATGTCCACACTTTTGCGCTTTTGAGTTCGCTTTCGCTTTCGACATTTCGCACGGAGAGAGAAATGTGAGGCATGCTCAGAGCGATCCGTCACCACCTGCAAATTCCAGGACAGCGCATGCGTCGCGATAGAGCATGCGATATCGCAAGAGTATTCAACCCCAGTGGATTTTCTTGCGGAATTCCATGCGATTTTCTACTCTGCAAGACAGTTTTCAAGCCAGTGTTCAGAATGTCGAAATCTTTGGAAGAAATTTTAAATTTTATTGATGATTACAGAAAATTACCGGCATTGTAGGATGTCAACCACTCCGCATACACAAATAAAATTATTAATACATTTAAAATAAGTATTTAATAATAATTAATGTGTATTGTTTTAAAATAAAAACTAAATGTATTTTTAAACAAAGCAAATTGAAAAAAAATTTTGAAAACTTGAACTATATCATTGAAATTTTCTTTTTGAAATACAGGAGAAGATTTCAAAAATATGCATGAGCTAATTTGTTATTATAAAAATACTGAATAAAAAATTCTCCATAGCTTATCATAGGAATTAAAGACCCACTTTGAAAAAAAAATAGATGTTTTATTATTATAAGAGCAGGTTACAACCTGAATTCGCCTTTTGCGTGACGTAATTTTTCCCATGTCATGCATTGCTTGCATCCAAATGCGTATGATCTTGCATGTATCATTTTCATTTGAAGCTCAATATCTTCGACCCATTTTAAATGTAGGCATTTTTTAGTCCATCATGGTTTTCTCGTCGTGTTCTTCATTTAACCCCATGTTAAAGAAAAATGAACGATTTTCATTGATAACAAAATATACCTCTTAACTTCTTACATATGTAGAATTTTTTTTATTATATATGAAAATTCAAAAGTAATTCTTCATGGCCCGCTTTGCTCAGAAAAGAAGTAAATGTCTCGATTTAATTCTTTACTTTATATTAGAGAGATTACTTACTTACTTACTTTCTCTCTTACTCTCTCTCTCTCTCTCTCTCTCCCTCTCTCTCTCTCTCTCTCTATATATATATATATATATATATATATATATATATAGTATGATTAGCTAACGATTTTTCTTGAATGTTCTGTATACTTCAAAAGTAATATAAATGTTCCTTTTATTCAGAAATAAATTAATATACCAGTGTAATTTTACACTATATACTTAAGAGATAGAATTTTAATAACAAGCAATATTCTACCGTTATCTAATCTTAGTATTTGTTTGGTTTTATTACTTCATAAACAAAGCTATAAATTGCAGTTTTATTTCTAATAACTTGGTATATAAATAAAACAGATCTTCTCTATATTCCGTATCACCAATTATTAATTTCTCTATCAAACTACATTGATGTAGAACCTACGTGTAAAAACCATCTCTAATCGATTACTGAGGTATTATATAAAAAGTATTATGTTTAAATTTAAATTTACTTTTTAGTCTTCTCATTTAGATCATTTTCTCCTGCACGTGCGCACACACACACACACACACACACACACACACACATATATGAATGATAAATATGCAAGTAGAGGGATTATACATATTTATATACAGAGCACCGTACCAAAATTGTAGTCTATTCTTGTTGCACATTCCTTTTTGCTTTACGTAAAAATAGTGATCACCTTATAAACTCCGCGAAATCACAAGAAACGCAGCAGTAACCGTCCGACTCTACCATCTCGTGAGGCGTGAACTGTCGAACAAGTGTCGACAACAAATCGAATGCGTCTAGAGTCTAGAGGCATGCCGGGAAGGATGGGCTAAAAGTAAGTTGAAAGGAAAGACAAACCGTAAGTCGAAAGCGAAATCGAACTCGAAAGCGCAAAAGTGTGGACATAGCTTAAAAGAGAATATGAGGTGAAACTACACTGCTGGCCATTAAAATTTGAACATCAGGAAGGAATGCAAATAACAAAACTTTACTTATTGTACGTATACCACATAGTAGGAAGAAAACATGATTAAATTTGTAGGCGATTTGGGGGTATACAGGGACCGAAATTAGTACACACAACTGCCACCGCTGGCAACTAAAACGGCTCTATCCCGGTTAGGAATAGAGTCGGATTGGGCTTGGATGACTGATACGGACAAGTCATTCCATGCTGCTTCAAGTCTATGCCCCACTTCAGCAATCGTAGTGGCTGGAGAGAGATAACGACCCAGTCTCTAAGCAAACCATGACCAGATGTTTTCAATGAGTGAGAGATCTGGAGAACGTCCTGGCCAAGGGAACAGTCGAACACCCTCTGTGTCGAGGTAGATCAGAACACGTCATGCAACATACGGTCTTGCATTATCTTGTTGAAAGATGATGTCTCAGAGACCTCGAAGGTAGGGTACAGCCACCGGCCTGTCAAGGGAAGCCTCAATAACGGTCGCCGTGCAGACAATCCTTGCTGCTCCAGACGTCGTCGCATTGTCCGAGCGGGTACTTCTCGCGCTGCAAACAAGCCCATTTCCTGACTCAAGATCCATGATGTGGCTGTTCGATCCCGCAAGGCCGGCCTGACAACGTGTTTTTCCTCTCGGACATTAGGGGCGGGAGACCGTTGAGATCCTGCATGGCTTTCAGTATGACCTTCCCGAACCAATCGATTCCCTATTCGCATGACAGTCGTTGTATTCCGACCAATGCTAGTAGCAATATCACGGAACGATAAACCGCACTCTCGATAAGCCACGATCCCGCCGCTGTCGAATTCCGACACGTACAGGTAGCCGTTTGTCTTTCTTATACGAGACACAACACGGTCTTCTCACAAACAAACAACATTCAAATGCGATCTCCGAATGAGAAACGCGCTGCGCAATTTTCCGTTTATACAGAGTTTGCGATGCCATTTCTCCCTCCTGCGTCGTTTGAATCCTAATCATTTGCATATCCCAGCATCTTCTTCCTTGTATGCGAATTTGGCGTTTGTATCATCCCTCCTTCATGGTGTTGCAGTTTTAATGACCAGCAGTGAATTGCATGTTTAGTTTTTAAAATGCCGGATGGAAAATGACAATGATTTCATGCCAATAAATTAACATTCAAAGTTATCGTTATATAGATAAAACATTAGTGTGAAACCCAGAAACTTGAATTCTCCGTTTGAAAACTGTCAAAAATTCATTAGCAACTACTTAAGTAACTACTTAGTAATTGCGAGCCGTATCGTCCTTATCAACTAAAACAATAATCAACAAGCCTTAACGCTGACTCAAAACTCAAAAATAATAATAAAACATATTTAAAAGATCTCTAAGCCGGTGGGGCCATCAATCGGGAGTTAATTATACTCCTTGACACGGCTCCTAAGGCCGAAAATTAAACACGAACAAACGGACCCTCGGCTGCGTATTCAGGAATTACTCAGCGACTGGTTATCTGTAGCACATTCGTTTATGGCTAATCGCCGGGTAACTTTATAGTTTCCTATCCTTAAAAGATCTCTAAAGGGGATCGAAGTTTTTAAATTTAAAAGAAATTAAAATGATAGATATTATATAGATTTTTGTCATGCAAATTTGTCCCTTATTAACATTTAAATAAATATATTTATGATAAAAGGTTTAAGGACAGATTAGAAATGTAAATTTGAATTTTATTCATGTTAAATACACTGTCGCATTTTCAAGAATTTTCTTATTGATTAATGAATTAAATGTGTTCTATTAGATTGAAACATACATAACATGATTAATACTTACCTTAACGTATTAATTAAACAAACAAAATTATACATCTTAATATAACATGAGTCTCCAATCCAAAGCTATTTAATCGGACCCTTTATAAATTTTTCTACTTATATAATTACATTTAACAATTTCGACATCTTAAAATTTCTAGATTCAGTTATAAAATTTCACTTTCAATCTCCCTAATACAGGATTTTTATTTCACTGACATGTTATGACTATAATTATTCTATAATAATTTATCAAGTTAATCTGGTTATTAAACATTTTAACTCTGAAAGGACGATCAATGAAATGGCAAACTTATTTACGACTACTCAAAACGAAATTTAGGTTATTTGAAATTACGAGATTTTAATACGACAATAAGAAATGTTAATGAAAAGTTAAATCGAATAACATAGTATGTAGATAGGGGTAAGAAATTTTTACGATCTGAATAACAAATAAGACAGGAATATAAATTAATAAATGTTCCAAGTGATTGTTCAATATATCCACTAATGAAAATATACATCAATCGAGCAAATATGGATTAAACAAACAGTGGTGATATTATAGAATCTTGTTTAAAAATGGCACTTTAAGACTGTAATTGTTCTATTATAATTTCATAGATAAATCTGGTTAGCAAATATTTTAACTCTGAAAGGTTGATCATTAAGATGGCATTGTTGTTATTTACTACTTAAAATTAAATGTAGGTGATTTGAAATTATGAGATTTTAATAAGATAATAAATAAGACACCTAAATTAAAATTTCGTTCAAATTATACAAGCTGTAGATTGTGGTAAGAAGTTTTCATGGTCTTCTAACTATATGTTCTTTTTTTTTCCAGAAAGTTGAAACATGTTACATAGGAATACAGTGTTTAGATTTTAAAAGAATATTTAGTCTTTACAACTATTTACAACCTAGTTAACTTGACGGCTGTCAAACAGCATTGCCCCGTCTTTTGTCGCATATTCAAACGAGTTTTTCCCTCTGCCTTTTTGTTCAGACTGTAAATAATAGATATTCTTCAGCCCGGTAATACTACAGTACCAGAGTCTGTGGGTTCGAATCCCACTCTTGGCACGGACGTTTGTAGCCGTTCGGAATCGGCTGTAAGCAGTAGGTCCCGGTCTATTAGCCCTCGTGTATCAAAAGTTGACCTTAGTGCTCCAAACCAAACCAAACTACCAATTCAGTTAGAGTGTGTCTAATGGCACTTAAACATCGTCACTAGGCTGAAGAATTTCTATTCTTTACAATCTGAACAAAATGACGGTTAGTCTTTTCTAACGAAACTACCGCGGGTTATTAACGTAGAATTACTTATCGTTGCTTACCACTTTTGTATGTATATATATACATATATGTATGTCAAAATTTTGACGCATCTTGGTACTTTTCTATTTAAACTCGTCCAAGCGATAGACTGGGTTAGGCGCACTGCCAAAATTATAACTCGCGAGAACGAATGGAAGGACAGTTTTAGCGTCTGAAATTTTCCTTACCGCAGGACCGTTATGGAGGAGCGAAATTCTACGCTAAAAAAACTTTTTAAGTTTATATAAGTCAGAATAATACGTCGTTCCGCCTTCTCGGCATGCGACAAACTTAGAACCTGAATAAAATTCGCCGTCATCAGCGCGCAATCCATACTCGCACACAGTTGCACAGGTCCGTAATTAGTTTAGGACAAACGGAGCTCCTTGAGCTGACAGAACATGGGTCAGTCAAGGCCCAAGCGTCCATTGTCACTCTTAGCCCGGACCATTGCCCGGTTTCCAGCCGGACTACACGGAAGTGCTGACAACCGACGCTACGACGGTGATACAACGACTACCTCAAAGGATCTCACTCCCTTAGGAGACTCACAGTCTCGCTCTCTGCTACAAACGCCTTGGTTCTCACAACGAAACTTGGCGCCCTCGGAGCCCCACCGACGGCCCCCGGCCTTAAGTTTATGTAACTTTTAAAATATCCCAGGCGGTTGTTCAATATATGAACTCCTGAAAATGTACATCACTGGAGCAAATATGGATAAAATAAACAGTTTCAATATTATACTTCGTTGTTTAAACAATATGAATTTATACATAATTATAAGTACCATCTCTGCGGAAGTCAAGTCGATCCAGAAATTTCCAGTGTTCGTCCGACATAGCTTCCAGAATCTGAAAATAGAGATCATCAGTATATTTTGTGCTAAACAATTTGTTACATTAATAAGCATCCATATACAGAGGCTGTTCACACATTTTTTAGACGATGTATATTGTATTCACAAAACTAAATTACATAAAATTCTTGTGTTTTAAATGTTCTATTTGACATCCCTTATTCTGAACTATCTTTCGACACCGCAATTTCCAGGATAATAATGCCTTTTGAAGTGTCAGAAGAGGTTTTCTATCCCATTCCTACTGAACAGCATTCCAGAGTCCTGTAAGGGTTTTGGGACGACGTTTGGATAATGCAGATTTTAAAAGTCCGAAAGCACAAAAATCCATAGGTGATACATCGGGAGATTTAGTAGGGATATCAGTGAAGGGTATGGCCTTGATACCAGTTTTTTGTTCCATTTCTTTTAGGAAATTTACAGTGGATTTTGATGTGTGACTGCTAGCTTTGTCCTGATGGAGTCTCACAGATTGATGACACTGTGGGTAAAGCGATGGTATTTCATTCAGAAAAATTGGCGATAAAATATGTTCCTGATAGTATTTGGAGTTAATCTTGACATTTTTTTCCACTCTCTTTATTTTTAACTTGCCATTATAAGAAAAACCAGCAACAATCATGAATCCCTTAGAAAAACTTTCTTTCGATTTTTTGAACCATGTACTTAAATTTTTTCCTCCCCTTTTATGATAATAAATGGCTCTTTTTTTGTTGCAATCATTTAAATACACCCATGATTCATCTATTGTGACAATTGTTTTCCATTTTTCTTTGGATAAGTGTTTCTCATATAGAATTCAGCAGCGTGTCCTCCGTTCAGCGATATGATTTGGAAGAAGACGATTCACATTGCGTTTTTTCGCTTTCTTAAGATTTAAATCAACGTTTATCATTTTGTTTAGAGTGGACACCGAGCATTTTAATGATTTTGCAACTGTCCTTTGACTAGGGGGATTTTCTTTTAACATTAAACAACGTACCTTTGCAATAGTCGAAGATGTCCGTTTTCTCCTTGGATACTTGTTTGGAATTTTTGTCCCACTTGAGGCTCCAGTTTGACGTTTTCTTCCTTTCTTGTTGACGACATTACCTATCGACGCTTTAGATATCACAAAACCATGACTCTCACATCGTTTTTAGATAACGGAGTATGCATATTTCTCTTCGGAAAGAGCATAAATGTAGCCTTCGAACCACTGCTTTGTTAAAAACGCCATTTTGAATAAAAACAAAACTTTCAAGCCGCAGAGGATAATTTTGACTTTTAAAAACATAGTACAATTGCAATTATTTCTTTTGCAGCAAACGGTTTTTTATTACCGCTTACCAAAATCGTCTAAAAAATGTGCGAACAGCCTCTGTACAATCATAGCCCAGTCAAAATAGGTTTATAGCTAAAAAAAATATGAAAGTTTTGAAAATCGGTGGAGATGTTTGTTTAGGCATACTAAACGAGTAATATATAAAAAAAAAATTTAAAGTCAATTCCTACTTGAGTCAACAAAGAAAAATTTGAGTGTGAACTAATAGTAGGAATTGAAAAAAAGGATTGCCTGCCAGAACCTTCCCTACTGTGCGAGATTAGGAGGGGGGGGGGAAGAGAGAGAAAAAGTTTGTCAGGTTGGGGATTCGATCTCGCAACCTACAGGACGGGAGAAGCCCGCGATACCGCAGTGCTACCGTTTACACAGTAACAAGACGGAAATTACTGTTCAAGAGCAAGAGACGCTCTAGGTCTAAAACTAAAATTGATTAATTAAATTCAATTAATGAATTAATATTTGAAAAAACTTTATTAACATCAAGTGTCATAAACTACAAGTTTAAAAAAATGTATTTGAACTTGAGTGGATGAATAAAAAGTACTTTTATTAACGATTGAAAATTTTAACAAGATATATATAGAGAAAGTGTGAACTAATAGTAGGAATTGAAAAACATACTAAAAGTCGCCACTGATCTGACTTGAGCTTTCGTCGCCATCTTGGAAGATGTATAGATTTTTTGGTTTTGTTTGCAAATAATTTGAGAGATATTGATTTTAGGTAAAACAATTGAGTACGAAAATTAAATTATGTGTCAAAAACATATTTTACTTTTTTTCATATGTCTAACACGAACAAAGATAATTGACTTTGAAAGGAGCGGACAATCACACCTGGGACGCGGATGCGCGGGGTCATACCCATCGCGATAGAGGGATGATTGCGTTCCAAATCAGATATGACCATGCCGTCAAAAATTATTTTTGCTAAAGCTGTTTGGGTAAATAAATGACCTAGGACTGTTCTAGCGTATGCTTGGCCAGAAAAAAAATTTCTACTGACGTAGGTGCATACATCAATGTTAGTATTTATTTCAACCCACTTCCAGCCATTATGCACCCAATGCAGCCTAAGTATAACATTAAAAGATAGAATCCACCAAGCCTCACAATACAACCCCATAACAATGGTTTGGATGTTGCTGCAACTAACTCTCGAGCTTTAATATGCAGAGCTCTGACAAACGTGAGTATGCAAGACTCCATGGTGCAAATGCGCGGGTCATCCTCCCATCGCTATGGGGATGACCCGCGCATCCGCGTCCCAGGTGTGATTGTCCGCTCCTTTCAAAGTCAATCATTTTTGTTCGTGTTAGACATATGAAAAATATACAGTATGTTTTTCCATATAATTTAATGCTCCTCAATTTTTGTATCATCTGTTTTACATAAAACCAAAATTTCTCAAATTATTTGCAACAAAACCAAAGAGGTCTACCTATTTTCCAAGATGGCAGTGAAAGCTCAAGTCTGATCGGTGGGGACTTTTAGTATGTTCATTAGTTTGCTCATTGGGCATACTAATGAACATACTAAAAGGGCTTGGTAATTGGGCATTGCCCAAACAAACGTCTCTACCAACTTTCATATATATTTTTAGCCATTCGTCAAAATCGGGTCTATTTTGACTGGACTATCAAATGTATAAAGAAAATGCTGCGTACAAGATGCATATACAGAATATACCACTATAACGTATTTCAAAAGCGAAATTAAATTTGTTACCTCTCTTAAAAAGGAAAAAAATTCTTTATTTCGTCCACAGGTCCAACAGGAGTACAAGGAAGTATGTCGCTGAATCTACATTAAGAAATATGCTGCAAAAAAAAATTAATTAAAATATTATCACTTCAATTTAAATTATTGAGTTGAGGTAGATTATTCCTCATACGTTAAAAATACAAGTTACTGTACAGTTCGTGTGTTCGTATATTGCTCTATATCAGGCCTGCACAACTCGATATGTGAGGAGGGACATATTACTTTATTTTTGGTGAATTTTTAAAGATTAATTTTTAGAATTTAATTTATGAAATGCTGATCACGTTTCTTTTCTTTTTGTGATACTTATAATACGGTAAAAGATAAAATTTAACCACTAGACTAACTGAGATGGGAGTTTTTTAAGAATGCAGTTCAAATTACTATGTTTTAACACAACTTTCCCGGCTCTGCTTTTTGTCCTTTGTTATTTGCAGTTTTTCTCATCCCTTGAACCGATTTACAATTTGCTTTTTCTACGGTTTTTGGCCTTAGGAAAATGAAAAACCGATACGGTTTTTGGTCTGTCGACAATAAAGGAAAATAGGCTTCATGTTGAATAAATAAAAGGGGCATCTTTCACTTTACCTCTTGGGTGATGTGGAAGAAAGTGCGTCTCTTGGGTGATGTGGAACAAACTGAGCTTTTAAGGGAAAAATATATAATAAAGGCAAATGTAAATTATAAAACTTATTTCTAATTAAACAGTGGATCAAACAAATCTAATTAAATCTAATTAAACAGTAAACTTATTCAATCCAAACGTGCGAATCACGCAACACTTTGTTATTAATTCTCAATAAAATCAGACGTATAATTAGACGAAGGTTCGCAGGCTCAAAGTTTCTTTCTTATTGTTTGTATATCATTTCAGTAGAAACGCGCTAAGCGCATTCTGTCTGGCTAGATGAACATGAAGAGCGGGGGTTGCAGCCCAGTATTTTTTTGATGGAATGCATCAAAATTTTTATCTCAATATATCTACCCGGGCATCGCCGGGCAATAATGCTAGTATATATATATATATATATATATATATATATATATATATATATATATATATATATATATATATATATATATATAATGCCCTGTACCTCACGCCGTGGAGGAGAGGCATAGCACTAATCGGAGGCGTAGCCGGCACGAAGGTGTGATGCAGTCGGTCGAATTGTAGATCCAGGGAATCACTTACGAACTTAGGCGAGAAACGCATACATGGAGCCATTGACGAAAGACACAACTTCGAAGAGTTGCTTTATTTATTTGAAGGCATTAGCTGCAGCGGCCACATGACTGGGCCTGACGAGGCGCGGATTACATTACAATACAGAAGCGGACAGTATGTCCGACAGCAACGAGAGTTAGACACCAAGAGACAGAAATCTTCTTTTCACGCACATAGTAAATAAGTGCTTTGCGATATTGACGCCAGAGGGCCTAAAACTTCTTAATATTTTAATTGGGCGACTTTAGATTCGTGGCGTTCACTTGTCCACTTAAGTTTATCGGGGACTTTACTGCTAGATCCCGCGCTTGCTAGAACCGCGACCTCTTGACCTGAGTTTAGGATAAGTGGCCATAAAATTCTTGCAAAGTGTGGTTTTTGACGTTACAGAACCTATAAATTCAGAGTGATTCGAGGGCTCTTCAAGATTTTTGACACTATACTGACATTCGGAATCTCATAAAGTTCTAACACTCATCTCTGGGGATGTTATTGAGTTCAGCTACTTCACATGCCTGTATAATGATCTGCAGGGATAATATAATTTATCTTATTTTTCTTTTAGGTTCCAATTTTGGAAAAAGGGGTCGTGCTTTATTAACAGGGTAATTTTAAATACGCTTTATATAATGGTGGGCCGTTATTATCACATATATATATATATATATATATATATATATATATATATATATATATATTTGCGAATAAACGCGAAATTTTATATATTGTAATTTTTTTTGCGAAATATCGATATTTTTATGCGAAATTTACGTACCCCTAGACATGGAAAATACAGTTAAATTTGGGTTTAAATTTTTGGTCTGTCATAAATACTTTCTTCAAAGCTGCTAAATTTAGAAACTTAGATAATTTCTCATGAAATATCTGACGAAATTTCCCATAAAAGTCGCCTATGGCTGTATTTCGACGAAATACCAAGCATTAAATGATTTTATATCTATAACAATTACTATCCGCGATGGATAATTTGAAAATACACTTGTGCTAAAACCTACTGATCTTTATAAAATATTAAATAAATCATTACTTAATATAAAATTTAATCAAATAATTTTTGGTTCATATACTTAATTGGGCTGTGGTACTAATTCGGGACCGGTCTACAAAAAAGGACGGTAATATTTAAGACATATGACATATGAAAAATATACAGTATGTTTTTCCATATAATTTAATGCTCCTCAATTTTTGTATCATCTGTTTTACATAAAATCAATATTTCTCAATTTATTTGCAATAAAACCAAAGAGGTCTACCTATTTTCCAAGATGGAAGTGAAAGCTCAAGTCTGATCGGTGGGGACTTTTAGTATGTTCATTAGTTTGCTCATTGGGCATACTAATGAACATTCTAAAAGGGCTTGTTAATTGGTGGAGACGTTTGTTTGGGCAATGCCCAAACAAACGTCTCTACCAACTTTCATATCTATTTTTAGCCATTCGTCAAAATCGGGTCTATTTTGACTGGGCTATCAAGTGTATAAAGAAAATGCTGCGTACAACATGCATATACAGAATATACCACTATAACGTATTTCAAAAGCGAAATTAAATTTGTTACCTACCTTAAAAAGGAAAAAAAATTCTTTATTTCGTCCACAGGTCTAAGAGGAGTACAAGTAAGTATGTCGCTGAATCTACATTAAGACATATGCTGCAAATAAAATAAATAAATAAATAAAATAAAATATTATCACTTCAATTTATAATTGTTGAGTTGAGGTAGATCATTCCTCATACGTTAAAAATACAAGTTACTGTACAGTTCGTGTGTTCGTATATTGGTCTATATCAGGCCTGCACAACTCGATATGTGAGGAGGGACATATTACTTTATGGAGAGTTGCTGTGGGCCGTAAGAAAATAGGATAGATGGGAAAGCGAAAAATGTTTTGTCTAACCAAAATAAATAAATAAATAAATAAAAATAAATAAATAAAAATTTAAAAAATTACTGATTATTCTAAAAATTAAATAAATACCAAAATTTACTGCTTATATATTCTTTTCATAATTATCTTTATTTTCTAATTAATTCTTTATGTATAAATCTAAAAATAATAGCCCATATTTATTAGATTTATAATATGCTTCTTCACAAAAGACTCCGCGGGCCACAAAGTGAGTACTAACGGACCGCATGTGGTCCGCGGGCCATATGTTTTGCAGACCTGGTCTAAATGATTCATTCAATTGAAGTACGAAAATATAATGCTTTTTTCGATAAATATTAATTGTCATATATTTAAACACTTTTCAGTTTTTTGATTTTAGCCATCTATTTGAGAAATGTTGGTTGAGTTTTACTCTTTTAACTTCTTGAAGAAAGGGACTTCTTAAATGATGTACCTACAACATGCATATCTTTAAGAAAAACTTATAGCAACATTATTACCGATATAGGCATACAAATGGTATTATTCTAAATTTAAGAGGTATTTGATAGTAAAATATTGATTTTATATACCAACACTGAATTACACATGCACGCACATAATTCTTAATGTGGAAGAGTAAGAAAAACAACATTAAAAAATTTTCGGGTGAAGAGAAATGAGAATGTATTTAAGTACGTCAAATCAATGGTGATAAACCAAGAAAACGTAATAATTGAAAGGAGCGATAAATAAGACATGCGTAATTTTCGTATTTACGAAATAGATGCCAATAAATGCAAAATTTGCGGATATGAGCGAATAAATGCGAAAATTATTTTTTCACCACTTTTCAGCGAAAACTCGGTGACAGACGGCTTTTTAAGCGAAATTCGATAATAATAGTAAGAATTAACGTAATTGCTTATTTAAGACCATCCACGGTTTTTAACTGAGAGACCTCTCGAAATTTGCTTACTACTTATTGCTAAAGACTTAAGGAAGAGAATGTGGAGACTACTACAATGTTAGCTTTTAAATAAGAATTATGATACTTACTTAACCAAGTAAGTAAAGTTGTGATTTTTCTAACAAATGCGAAATTTTTTAATATATATATATGTGTGTGTGTGTGTGTGTGTATATATATATATTTGCGAATAAACGCGAAATTTTATATATTGCAATATTTTTTGCGAAATATCGATATTTTTATGCGAAATTTACGTACCAATAGACATGGAAAATACAGAAGTTAAATTTGGATTTAAATTTTTTCACTGTCATAAATACTTTCTTCAAAGCTGCTAAATTTAGAAACTTAGAAAATTGTTCATGAAATATCTGACGAAACTTTCCATATTAATCGTATATGGCGGTATTCCGACGAAATACCAAGCATTGAACGTTTTCATATCTATAACAATTACTATCCGCGATAGATAATTTTAAAATACACTTGTGCTAAATGATCTTTATAAAATATTAAATAAATCATTGAATCAAATAATTTTTGGTTCATATACACTCATGGACAAAAAAATTTGCGCACCAAGAAATAATTGCGGGATCGTAACGAAACTTGCAATGAAGGTACATGTCGGGGAGATATGCAAATGATTAGAAATGCAGCGTGATTGCGCATTACGTATAGCCGGTAGAGGGCGTTGAACATCGTACTCTGTGGAGTATAAAACAGGTAACCAAAGCTTGTTTGAGTGTGCTGAATCATTTACAAAGGAAGAGCTGAGATAGATATGCCATTACGCCGTGTTCGAAGACAATATAAGCAGTTGTCGCAGTTTGAGAAGGGGAGAATCGTCGGGATGATGGAAGCTGGGTGGACAGCTAGGCGAGTAGCTCGTCAATTAGGCCGCTCTGATTGTGTTGTGAGGAGGTGTTGGGACCAGTGGACCCGAGAGATGTCATGTACACGAAGACCAGGCACAGGACGCCCTCGACAGACCAGTCGTCGAGAAGACCGCCATATCGTAAGAAATGCACGCGTACAGTCAACTGCTTCATCGGCCGCCATCCAGCCAAGGTGCTCTTCACTAGGGGCCTCTGTGTCTTCTCGAACCATACGAAGGCGCCTGGCTGAAGGACAGTTGGTATCGCGGCGCCCATTACGTGTGCTGCCCTTGACGCCCACCCATCGACGCCTCCGTTTGGAGTTTTGCCGCGCACAAGGAAACTGGACTGCAGCGGAATGGAACCAGGTCGTCTTTAGCGACGAATCCAGATTCAATCTCGGCAATGATGACAATCGTGTTCGTGTGTGGAGAGCCCGTGGTGAACGCTTCAATCCTGCCTTTGCTGTACAGCGACACATCGCTCCCACAGCTGGTGTGATGGTATGGGGTGCCATTGCCTACAATACACGGTCACCCCTAGTATTGTTCCGTGGCACCATGACAGCCCAGCGGTATGTTCATGAAATCCTGCAACCATATGTGTTGCCACTCATGCAACGGCTCCCAGGAGCCATTTTTTAACAAGACAATGCTCGGCCTCATACGGCAAGGGTGTCACAAGACTGTCTCCGCACTGTTACTACCCTTCCTTGGCCTGCCCGATTCCCAGATTTGTCTCCAATCGAGCATATCTGGGATCATTTGGGACGACGAGTTGGGCATCCCACGAGTTTGAACGAACTAGAAGCAAGATTACAGCAAATATGGAACGAAATGTCTCAAGACATCATACAGAACTCGTATGACTCAATGCCCGATCGTATCGCATCGTGCATTCGCGCTAGAAGGGGTCCAACGGAGTATTAACTCCTCCGTTCTTTTACCTTTTTCTCTGAAATAAATTATCCTTTTTCTTTGATTTTCTTATCATTTACTTATATCAAAGTAGTCATTACGTATGTAAAATTTCGTTTCATTTTGACGAATTCTTCTTGGTGCGTTAATTTTTTTGTCCATGAGTGTACTTTATTGGGCTGTGGTACCAAATCGGGACAAGTCCGCTAAAAAGGGCGAAATTATTTAACCGCGGTAATCTCCTAAGGAGGTAATCTACCAGGAGAAACCAAAATTTTTGGCTGTAACGCAGAGAAACTATGACTTATCTCCTTTGAAAATAAATAATTTTACTTTTGAGTGTGTACAACAGTATAAATACCTTGGAACTGTTATAAGTAATATTAATGAAATAAAATCTGAAATAAATAACAGATTACTTATGGCAATCAGGTGTTTCTATGGGTTGATAAATCAATTAAAGTCCAAATTTATTAATGTTAAATCAGAAATTAACCTTTACAAAACCTTAATTAGACCAGTTGCTCTGTATAGCAGCGAGTGCTGTCCATTAAATAAATCTGAAAAAAGATAAGCTGCTGATTTTTGAGTGAAAAAAATTCTCCGGAAGATCTTGGGAGCAGTTAAGCAGTTAAGTCGTAACAACTTGAAATTATATTATTAAACAAAAGTTATAAATTTGAAATTTGTAATCACACATTTTAATGTACATCATATTTTCACTAGCAGGGACCCCAGCAGTCTATATTTTGAGTACCTCTATTTCTTTATAATGTTTGTTTAAATTAATTGCAGAAAATCTTGAAATTTTTTGTAGCATTTACTGTAGCTGATTTTGCTCTTTTTTAAAAATTCGTTGTCAAATTGTTCTTCATAACAATGTCCTTGTGGGTTCGATTTGCATATTAGCAAATTTTCTAAGGTTTCCCTTGACATAGATGACCTGAACTGAGTAGATATTTTTGTTATGTAACTAAATATCCGGTAATGATTGAGTCCATTCCGGAAACCCGGAAGACGCATTAATAATCCGGCATTGCCGGGATAAATCCGGAAAGTTGGCAAGTCTGCCGATATAATTATGAGATTTACAGCAGATTTAAAGAACTAGATATTGTCAAAGTTATAAAGCCTAGCCTCATAAGATGGCTAGGACACCTTATTAGATACAATGATTCAAACACAACTAAATTGCTGACCTTTTCAAAAATTGAGGGTACGCGAAAAAGAGGAACCCCCCCCCCCCCCCACCAGGTGGGTCGATTCTGTTGAGAGAGATCTGAGGGATCTGGGAGTCAACCGGTCGCAATCTATTGCTCCAGATAGGTCAAATGGAGGAGGCGCATAGAGACAGCCTTGGCCTATGACAGGCTGTAGTGCTGATGAGGAAAGAAACCTCCCATATTTTGCCAACCAAACCCTCTCCTTTCGAGGCGCGGGAGGGTTGTCTTTCCCGCTTCTTAATACATAATTGTATTGACGCCTAGTACACTCTTCATACGTTACTTGGGCATTTCAAAGAGTATTTTTCTGTTTTATACTTATATTTTTCAGAAGAAAAAAAGCTTTGAAGTGGTGGAAGTTTGCTGCTAATTAAATTAAAGGTCAATCAAATTAATAAATTATATTTTTATAAAAGTTGGAATTTCTTGATAAGTATATAGTAAAACTATTGATACTTTTAATTTCCTAGTATGATTAATTTCCCATTATTTTTTTTTACCAACACTGAATTGCACATGCACGCACATAATTCTTAATGTGGAAGAGTAAGAAATACAACATTAAAAATTTTTCGGGTGAAGAGAAATGAGAATGTATTTAAGTACGTCAAATCAATGGTGATAAACCAAGAAAACGTAATAATTGAAAGGAGCGATAAATAAGACATGCGTAATTTTCGTATTTACGAAATAGATGCCAATAAATGCAAAATTTGCGGATATGAGCGGATAAATGCGAAAATTATTTTTTTACCACTTTTCAGCGAAAACTCGGTGACAGACGGCTTTTTAAGCGAAATTCGATAATAATAGTAAGAATTAACGTAATTGCTTATTTAAGACCATCCACGGTTTTTAACTGAGAGACCTCTCGAAATTTGCTTAGTACTTATTGCTAAAGACTTAAGGAAGAGAATGTGGAGACTACTACAATGTTAGCTTTTAAATAAGAATTATGATACTTACTTAACCAAGTAAGTAAAGTTGTGATTTTTCTAACAAATGCGAAATTTTTTAATATATATATATGTGTGTATATATATATGTATATATATATATATATATATATATATATATATATATATATATATATATATATATATATATATATATATATATATATATATATATTTGTGAATAAACGCGAAATTTTATATATTACAATATTTTTTGCGAAATATCGATATTTTTATGCAAAATTTACGTACCCATAAACATGGAAAAATCAGGAGTTAAATTTGGGTTTAAATTTTTGGTCTGTCATAAATACTTTCTTCAAAGCTGCTAAATTTAGAAACTTAGCTGATTATTTGACTGTTTCACCAGATAATTGCTCATGAAATATCTGACGAAACTTCCCATAATAGTTCCATATGGCTGTATTTCGACGAAATACCAAGCATTAAACGTTTTTATATCTATAACAGTTACTATCCGCGATAGATAATTTGAAAATACACTTGTGCTATATGATCTTTATAAAATCTAAATATATAAAAGAGCTTGTCTGTTTGTTTGTCCGCTATAGAATCATAGACTGTTTCACCCACCGGGTCCAAATTCAGCACAGTTAATGTTTAGGACCCGAGAAACTTAAACCGGGAAAAACGAAATTTGGGGCTCAATTAGTTTTTTTTAATTAATTTTTTAATTTTTTTCTGTGCCCCTAAGATGCGCGTACCCCTTGTGGATAGCCCCTTCACCTAACCATCTGTGTTCAGAGGGGGCTGCGTTGAGAGAATAGATGCGTTCAGAGGGGTTGTTTGGGTGTGACGGGGGGGGAGTCAAATTCCAATGCGCGGGAGGAAGAGAGTTGGGAATGACCTTTGGCCCTGGCTCCCCAGATAAGCACAGCTTTCCTAACTCTGCTTTGTGAAATCTGCAGATGATTCGTTTTCATGCGGAAAGTGATGTAGAATTCTCAACAAAATCAGACGAAGGTCCGCAGGCTCAAAGTTTCTTTCTTTCTTATTGTTTGTATATCATTTCAGTACAAACGCGCTAAGCGCATTCTGTCTGGCCAGATGAACATGAAGAGCAGGGGGTGCAAACCAGTATTTTTTGATGCAATGCTTGAAAGATTTAACATCTATATATCTACCCGGGCAAAGCCGAGCAATAATGCTAGTATTAAATAAATCATTACTTAATAAAAAATTTAATCAAATAATTTTTGGTTCATATACTTTATTGGGCTGTGGTACTAAATCGGGACCAGTCCGCTAAAAAGGGCGATATTATTTAACTGCGGTAACCTCCTAAGGAGGTAATGTACCAGGAGAAACCAAAATTTTTGGCTGTAACGCAGAGAAACTATGACTTATCTCCTTTGAAAATAAATAATTTTACTTTTGAGTGTGTACAACAGTTTAAATACCTTGGAACTGTTATTAGTAATATTAATGAAATAAAACCTGAAATAAATAACAGATTACTTATGGCAAACAGGTGTTTCTATGGGTTGATAAATCAATTAAAGTCCAAATTTATTAATGTTAAATCAGAAATTAACCTTTACAAAACCTTAATTAGACCAGTTGCTCTGTACGGCAGCGAGTGCTGGCCATTAAATAAATCTGAAAAAAGATAAGCTGCTGATTTTTGAGTGAAAAAAATACTCCGGAAGATCTTGGGAGCAGTTAAGCAGTTAAGTCGTAACAACTTGAAATTATAATACTAAACAAAAGTTATAAATTTGAAATTTGTAATCACACATTTTAATGTGCATCATATTTACACTAGCAGGGACCCCAGCAGTCTATATTTTGAGTACCTCTATTTCTTTATAATGTTTGTTTAAATTAATTGCAGAAAATCTTGAAATTTTTGTAGCATTTACAGTAGCTGATTTTGCTCTTTTTAAAAATTCGTTGTCAAATTGTTCTTCATAACAGTGTCCTTGTGGGTTCGATTTGCATATTAGCAAATTTTCTAAGGTTTCCCTTGACATAGATGACCTGAACTGAGTAAATATTTTTGTTATGTAACCAAAAATCCGGTAATAATTGAGTCCATTCCGGAAACCCGGAAGACGCATTAAAAATCCGGCATTGCCGGGATAAATCCGGAAAGTTGGCAGGTCTGCCGATATAATTATGAGATTTACAGCTGATTTAAAGAACTAGATATTGTCAAAGTTATAAAGGCTAGCCGCTTAAGATGGCTAGAACACCTTATTAGATACAATGACTCAAACCCCACTAAATTGGTGACCTTTTCAAAAATTGAGGGTACGCGAAAAAGAGGAAGGCCCCCCACCAGGGGGGGGGGGGTCGACTCTGTTGAGAGAGATCTTAGGAATCTGGGAGTCAACCGATGGCAATCTATTGCTCCAGATAGAGTCAAATGGAGGAGGCGCATAGAGACAGCCTTGGCCTGTGACAGGCTGTAGTGCTGATGAAGAAAGAAACCTCCCAAAGTTTGCCAACCGAACTCTCTCCTTTCGAGGCGCGGGAGGGTTGTCTTTCCCGCTTCTTAATAAATAATTCTATTGACTTAAGTACACTCTTCATACGTTATTTGGGCATTTCAAAGAGTATTTTTCTGTTTTATACTTACATTTTTCAGAAGAAAAAAAAGCTTTGAAGTGGTTGCGATGAAAGTTTGCTGCTAATTAAATTGAAGGTCAATCAAATTAATAAGTTATATATTTATAAAAGTTGGTATTTCTTCATAAGTATATAGTAAAACTATTGATACTTTTAATTTTCTAATATGATTAATTTCCTATTATTTTTTTAGTTTAAAAGAAAGTTTTTGGGGGGGTTAGTTTATAAATTAATGTAACGTTTCTAATGCATATATACACTCCTCAAAACAATTAGGGGAGCACATGGTTTTAACGAAATTACGCAAAAACTTTCACCGATAAGTAACACAAAATAAATCATCCATAATTTAAAGCCTAGCAGGAAACAGAAGAAGAAAACTTCATATGCAAATCAAAGTTCATGACGTAAAAAACCAGAAAAAGAACATAAGGGCGGAAATCGGTATGTTGTAGAAACGTCTGTTTCACTGCCTTAACTGTGAAATTCGATTGAATAGTTATTCTTTTTGAGAAATGGTGACTTGAAAATGTCTCAACAACGTGATTTACCGGAATCCATGGCATGGCAATTTATAGGCAGAGTTGAATCCGGGCAAACACAACGTAGTGTCGCGTACGCTGTTGGAGTCGCCAGAAGTGCCGTTGCAAGGCTGTGGAATCGATTCCAAGAAACAGGGAATGTTAGACGCGACCAGGGCAAGGTCGGCCACGCGCCACTACAGCAACTGATGACCGGTATATACTGTTAACAGCTCGTCGAAACAGAACAGACAATGCTACTCAGCTGCAAAGACAGTTGCTCTTGGCAACAGGACGAAAGGTGTCCAGCCAAACAGTACGTAATAGGCTTCGTCAGGGAGGTCTCTGCGCACGTAGGCCAATGGTCTGCATTCCGTTGACCTCACGCCACCGTGGGGCCCGAAGAAGATGGGCTGCTGAACATCGAGATTGGGAGCAACATGATTGGAGCCTAGTGCTGTTTACAGACGAATCCCGATTCAGTCTGGAGTGTGACACCTGAGGTGTTTTGGTATGTAGGGAAAGGGGCACTCGAAATAACCCCACATTCGTTCGTGAAAGGTCACAATACAGACGAGCTGGTTTTATGGTTTGGGGTGGAATCAGCATTGGTGGACGTACGGACCTGCATATCATTCGGAATGGTACTTTGACGGCCCGAAGGTATGCAGACGAGATACTGAAACCTCATGTCATACCTTACGCTGCAGCCATTGGAGATTTCTTTGTTTTCCAGCATGATAATGCCAGACCGCATACAGCTCGTCTTCTGGAGAACATGCTTGAAGCTGAAACAATGCAGCGCATGGAATGGCCAGCGTACTCTTCCGACCTGAATCCAATCGAGCATGTTTGGGACATGCTCGGACGACGCATTGCTGCGAGACCAAGGCCTCTTTTTACTCTCCGAGACTTGGAGATTGCACTTCTTGAGGAGTGGAACAGTATTCCCCAAAGTCTTATCGATAACATCATCGCACCCATGGGAAACAGGTGTGCAGCAGTCTTAGCTGTTCCAGGAGACCACACGCCATATTAAAACTCTTGCATCATTTCTAAACAATGCTTTTTTTTATCGTTTACATGTAACCAAATTGTTGCTCTAAATCATCTTTTCATGCTTTTTCCATATTTTCAAAGAATTAAAGCTTATTTACAAATTTTTTACGTCTTTTTTTCTGTATTGTGCATTGATACCCGTGTACTATCCATCTTATGCCAATACGTGGCTGTCTCGCACGGTTTTCTTAACTTCTTTGCTTGCTCCCCTAATTTTTTTGAGCAGTGTATATATATATATATATATATATATATATATATATATATATATATATATATACATACACTATCTACCAATAAGTATTTGGACACCCATGCAAATGATGATTGATATCTGCGGTCCTCATATACGTCACTCCCTCCGCCGTTAAATATCGTGACTGAAACAACATTGGCATTAACCGCATCCAATATGCCACGAAGTGCAGAGTTATTTGATTTCGAGAAAGGTGTAATATTCGGGTATCACAGAAAAAGGCCGATCCTTAAGGGACATATCGAGCGAGCTGAATTACACCAAATTGACAATGGCCTCTGTTATTCAGAAGTGGAATGTGAGTGATGATTGTCGGAATGTGCCCCGAGTCGGCAGACCCACGAAACTGGGAGATAGAGACCGACGGGTGCTGTCCAGAGAAATTTGGAAGAACCACACCCAACCAATGGCCCACTTACTCCACGAGTTTCAACAGGCATCCGGGAGTGTTGTTTCGATGAATGTCATCCGTAAGGAAGCCCATCGGATTTTTTTTCATGGTCGTGCTGCCGCCCATAAGCCTTTGATCACAAAGTCCAACCGCGCTGCTCGGTAAATGTGGTGCAAAGCCCATCGAAAATGCACCGTAGATCGGTGTCAACGGGGTCTCTGGAGCTACGAATCAAATTCACCTTCTACCTTTCGGATGGATGGATCTGGGTCTGGCGTCTGCCTGGAGAATGCCTCCTGTCAGAATGCATTGCACCCACAGTAAAGTTCGGCAGAGGTGGAATTATGATCTGAGGGTGTTTCTTCTGGTATGGACTGGGACCGTTGGTCCCAATTCATGGTAAGCTCAACGTCGACGCCTACTGCATTATTTTGGAGGATAGTGTGCTTCCTACCTTGTGGCAGTTTTACGAGTTGGACCCATGTTACTTCCAGGACAACGCCATCTGTCATGTTGCAAGGTTCACCATGGATTGGTATGGTGACAATGGGGTTAACCGAATGGACTGGCTTGCCTAGAGCCCAGACCTGAGCTCTATCGACAACCTCTGGGACGAGTTACATCGCCGAATTAAGTGGTGCAACAACCGTCCAAAATCGGTGAAGGCACTTACATGTCTTCTCCAAGCCGAGTGGGAAAAAATACCACTAGCCGTCAAACAAGCACTTGTGGAAAGCATGCCCCGGAGGGTTGAGGTTGTAATTGCCTCTCGTGGACGCTCTACGAACTATTGAATATGAAAAATTTTTGTTTTTCATCCCCATCACATGTGTCCAAATACTTATTGTTAGAGAGTGTATATATAAACAAACAAACAAACACACACACACACACACACACACACACACACATATATATATATATATATATATATATATATATATATATATAGAGAGAGAGAGAGAGAGAGAGAGAGAGAGAGAGAGATTGATGTTTTTATGTAGAACGTTGTCCCAAGACATTATCCGTATTGTTACAAAATTGTAATTATCACATTTATCCTAAAGACTATATGTCATACATTTATGTATGTTAACAGTTAAACATAAGTCCAGGAACACCAGTCTTCCTTCTTTGTCCTTCTCAGTCTACACAACGTTAAGATTGTTCGGATAAAAATTAAAATCAATAGACGTCACAAACACAAAATACATCCTTTTTGCGTTTAGTTCTAAGTACAGGATTTCTATTTATTTCGTTTGACTGACATTGCAATCTTCGCGTTATATAATATCTTTAAGTGACGCATTATTTATATTGTACTAGTTATATATATATATATATATATATATATATATATATATATATATATATATATATATACAGTAGCGCACCCAGGATTTTTTCTTGGGGGGGGCCCGAGATGAATGGATAAAAATATTTATAATGCATGGGGGGGGCCGAGATGAACGAATACAAATATTTATAATGCATGGGGGGGGCCGAGATGAACGAATACAAATATTTATAATGCAAAATCAATATTTCTACTTCTTTGGGGGGGGGGGCAGGGCCCCCTGGGCCCCCCCCTGGGTGCGCCACTGTATATATATATAATCGCCTTTGTGTCTGTATAACACTTCCGGGCTGTACTCATCTTTCAATTGAAGCCCTCAGTAAACAAACGGCCGGTTAGGCTTAATTTCAATTTCAGTTGTGGATCAAAATTTTTTCTTACCTAAAAACTAATATCGTCTCCATCAAATCACGTTTGTGCAGCCTATTTTTCTCTAAAACATTCAGAATTAAAAAAAAATTGGATGCTTTTAGCTGTATATTTAAAAGTTTTTAAAAATCTGTTTACTTTGGCGATGAATTCTGAAAGTAGACAAACTTGAATGTAAATGAATCAAGTATTTCAAGTATTCATATCGCGTAGTGAGCTGTAAAAAACTGGATGGCAGTCTACTACTCCAATCGCATGAAAAACTAAATAAATAAAAAATAATGAAAGAGTTTGCTTTTACAAGGTATGGATAAAATGCAATATTGTTAGAGAATTCGGGATATTTTATAACTTTCATATACTTTTTCATTATGACGTCATTATTAGTATTATGACGTCAAAATGACCGGCTACCTTCTAGTATATATATATGTGTGTGTGTGTGTGTGTGCTTGCTTGCTTGTGTTTATTTGTTTGTTTGTGTTTATAATATTAACGCCCCACCATTATTAGCTATTTCGCCCCACCTTTTTTACTTCACGTGTATTCTAATTATTCCCTTTTCAATAAAGCAAAGTCCCTTTTTCCAAATTGCGACCAACAAGTAATTGAATTAACTAACTAGTTTGTCCCTTAAGGCATGCGGAGAAAGTCCGGCGTCTGTGATTCAGAATGATTCAGAAACCACGCGGCTTGCACTGCAAGTTCGGAATCTGGAGTTATGTCTTAAGTGGTCAAGTCGGATGATCGGCTCTAGCCAATTAAAGAAATTTTAACACCTAGAGTCACGATAACTCCCCCACGGTTTAAAAGATGGATAGAGGATTTTGCGCTCTCTGATTCCTCGCTTCTCTTATTGACCTTGTCCTGTCTTCTCGCTGCTTCGCTTCTGTCCAATACTACGATGTAAATTCCGCCTTCTGAATGCGCCCCGGACGGGACCGGTGGAGTTGCTATTGTGTGTGTCCAGTTGTAAAGGTACCTGTGCTTTGCAGAATAATATTTGTCTGCAGAATAATCCGGAATAAAATAATATCTCTGTTCTGTGTGTTCATCAATGCCCCTCTGTGTGGGTTTTTCCTCCCCTGTATTGTGATTACAATATGCCTGAAATAGTGTTCCTCAAGTCTCTTCTCTTCGCTCGGTTACGACTACCTATTACGTGAACCCATCCACTCTACATAGTTTGGTCTAAAGTTTATCGTGCGCTTAAACTCCGATATCATTATATATATATATATATATAGATAGATAGATAGATAGATAAATAGATACATATATATATATATATATATATATATATATATGTATATATATATATATATATATATATGTATAATGTATAAATGTATGTATATAAATGTATATGTATATATATATATATATATATGGAAAAAAATTTATAACCATTTTTATAATTTAACACGCCCTTTCCAAATTCCTCATCCTAGCGCAATAGAACACAGTCCCTCTTTCTTTATTTCTACCTAAATCCAAACCGAAGTAATTTATTAGTTTTTCCCCTAAGGCACGTGTGGCCAAAGCTTATATAACAGTTATATATCGCGAACGGCGTGGAACATTCGAAAACCATCACCCCATATGACGCGACTTAATCACGTGTCCGTTTCTGGCGAATTAGCAGTTGTATAGACCCGTACGCGGGGGAGAAACTTCACGCGTCTGTAGTCTTTTGTGTGTTTTGCTCTGGCCTGGCAAGATGCAGCGTTTTGAATGTCCATTTTGCCGCAACGCTTTGCGATGTCGGCGCGATCGGGTCTTTTCCCTCGGTATCTGTGGAGTTAAGATGTCTGTAATCCCGTCCGAATTATGCCCAACCACGAAACTGCTTCGGAAATAAAGACTATGTTATCAACCAGCTGCCTCTTCCTTCTGGTATGGATTCAAATTAGTTCTTCTTCATCCAAGCCACTTTCGACTACACCCCGGATCCGACAGGCTAAGATTTCCAGGCCTGTTGAGCTTCGCCACCACCTTAGAGTTTATATTACACACACACACATATATATATATTATATATATATATATATATATATATATATATATATATATATATATATATGTATATATGTATATATTTATAATGTATATAAATGTATGCATATATATGTATATATATATATATATATATATATATATATATATATATATATATATATATATATATATATATATATATGTATATATATATGTATGTATGTACGTATGTACGTACGTACACAGAAGGTAGTTCGCACATTATGGAAACGATTTTATAATTTATTTTTGTCGTTTGCATTTTAAGATAAAAATTTGGAAACTTCAGAATAATCGTCCACAAATGTTTTGTTTTGATTGGATTCTAAAATAAAAGATTTATTTTGTAAATGGCTCTCAAAATTGATAGATGGCTCGAAGGTTACGTAACTGTGCTTTCCGAGGAGAAATATTTGTATCAACAAATTACAAAGCGGTGTAAAAATCGCGGTTATAGCCGTTCAAAAAAAGGCATTTATAATATATTACATTTGAAAGGGCAAAAAACGTATAACTGAGAGTAAAAATGAAAACATGACCGCGAAACCTTATCCTAAGACTGCTCGAACGCAGGAAAATATTAAGAAAGTAAAGTCTCTAATCATAAAAGAAAATCCGCCGACTCAAAGATTCATTGCATCGAAACTAGGAATGTCTTCTGGCAAAGCTAGAGTTATTGTCAAGAAACATGACTTATCAGATAGAAGCAAATCGCCACAAAAAATACGGCATTTATACATAAAACCTAACAAATATAATGTATATATATATATATATATATATATATATATATATATATATATATATATATATATATATATATATATATACAGTTGGTTCTCTGTTTAACGACGCTCTACTTAACGACGATCTCTATTTAAAGACGATAATTCCCGGTCCCGGTCCCTCCGACGTAAAAAAATTCTATTTTAAGACGATTTTGTTTCTATTTAACGACGATTTTTTCTTACATGATAAACTTTTTCTTCAACATTTTATCTACTGGAGGGTTACTTTCTGTGGGGGAGTTTGGTTTCAAAAACAGACCCGGAAATTCCTTTATGTTTGTTGCAATCATAGACTTGTTGCAGTGGAAAATACCGGGGGAGGGGGGGGATTACCGTTTCTCGGAAGATCGAACATTCTTCCCTGGTGGATCGAATTTCTTAGTGCGGGAGTGGAATCACACTATTGTACCTACCATGTTGTCATGTGATTTACGAACTGTCCAAAAGCACCCCTCTCTCACTCCTTCTGGGAAGCACGTGTTCATGTTTAGAGAATTGAGGCAGTGAAAGGCAAAGTGGTGTAAGTCACATTTTCAACTTTTTTTTATTTGAGGGCAAATATGTAATCTCCATGTTCAATTTATAGTGGAATTGCAAATAATTATTGTTTGCAATATTATAGTAATTATTATGAATAATAATTTGTTCAATTTATAGTGGAATTTTTGTAGTTTTTGCAGTAAAACGCTTTTGAATTATACCACTTTGCTTTTCCCCGCCTGAATTCATGGTTGGGTGTAGGAGCTCATTCCAGTATGAATACGAGGTGAGCAGAGCCAAATGGCATCAAAGCGAAAGCATCTTACGCTACACGAAAAAGGGAAAATTATTGAAAACTGGGAAAAAAGTGTTGGAATAACAGAAGTCCAATTCGCAAGTAGGGAATTAATAAACAATTCGGCTGACAGTATAAAAATTAGAAAATTTTCAATTTTGGAAGCAATGCACATGATAACATCAGCATGGAAAGAAGTTTCTTCATCCACAATAAAAAACTGCTTTCGAGTTGCTGGAATTCACAAATACCTTGTAATGGAACTGCAAAGTACGGATGTAGAAATCAACGAAGATGACATTACCCCTGAAGAATGGAGAAGTCTTGTTGAAGACGAGGATGTTTCAATTCAAGATTTCTACAATTGTGATAAATATGTTTTAACAACAGATTTCAGAAATGTAGAACAAATTTATTAAGATATTGTAAACGAAAACACAGTGTCAGACGAAGAAGGTGAAGTTGAAGACACGGAAAACGAGACACTGCCACCGTCTTACACAGATGCAATTTCTGCTCTAGATGTTCTCCGACGCTATATTACATCGAAAATGGAAGGTGACTCATTTAACATTTTATAAAATCTGGAAAAGAGAATAACGAAAACAAGGCGAATGAAGCAATCAACACTTTTTGAATTTTTTAAAATGTAATTTATTGTATTGTTTGTACTCTTTTTTTTTCAATGTAATTTAAAATAACTTTTTGTAAATAAAATAATGATGATAATAAAAATAACATTTTTAAACACGCCTATATATTAAGAAATATATTGACAGTCCTAAACCTGTAAAGTGTGAAGGGAAATGTTATTTTTTCACAAATTCTGTTTAAGGACGATCTCTACTTAAGGACGATTTTTCACGGTCCCTTGAAAGTCGTTAAACGGAGAACCAACTGTATATATATATATATATATATATATATATATACAGGGTGGTCATAAAGAAACTTTGCCGATATATGGACCTCTAGCGGCAGTTCCGTTCAACCCATCAAGATGAGATTTCAGATATCGTTATTCAGATGTATGAGCTCGGGATTCTGTGAACGGCAACCAAGTGGCGCTCACGGTTACGGTTACAGGTACAGAAACTCGAAATTTTAAAAGGGAAACACCCATTTTTTCTCATCGCAAAATGATCAGCGCATGTGAAAACCCTAAAAAGCGTTCGAACGGTAAGTGTATCACAAAAATCCGATGCTCTTGCATGCACAAAAACAGCTCTGCGAACGGCATACAAAAACGATATATGGACCTCTAGCGGCCGTTCCGTTGAACCTATCGAGATGAGATTTCAGATATCGTTATTCAGATGTATGAGCTCGGGATTCTGTGAACGGCAACCAAGTGGCTCTCACGGTTTCAGTTACCGGTACAGAAACTCGAAATTTTAAAAAGGAAACACCCCTTTTTTCTCATCGCAAAATGATCAGCGCATGCGAAAACCCTAAATAGCGTTGGAACGGTACGAGTGTCACAAAATCGGACGCGTATTGCATGCCCCAAAAACAGCTCTGCGAATTGCTAACAAACACACGATCAGAGAGCATTTTATCAGTTTTCTGCGCTGAATATCTGGCGAACGGCTTTTTGTGATTGGTTTCTAGCCTTTGTCATATGGAAATTTCCTCCGTGTGCCCCGATAGTGTCTTTGTTGGCCGTTCGCAGAGCTGTTTTTTGTGCGTGCATAACGTGTCCGTTTTTTGAGATACACGTACCGTTCCAACGCTTTTTAGGGTGTTCGCATGCGATGAGCATTTTGCGAAGGGAAAAGTGGGCATTGCTATTTGAAAATGTCGAGTTTCTATACCTATAACCGTAACCGTGAGCGTCACTGTTTTGCCGTTCTCAGAATCTCTAGCTCATACCTCTAAATAACTGTATCTGAAATCTCATGTCGACAAATTGAACGGAACGGCCGTTAGAGGTCCATATATCGGCAAAGTTCCTTTATGAACACCTAGTATATATATATATATATATATATATATATATATATATATATATATATATATATATACTAGAAGTTAACCCGTCAGTTTGACGTCATAATATGAATTATGACGTCATAATGGAAAAAATTATATGAAAGTTAAAAAATATCCCGAATTATCTGACAATATTGAATTTAATTCACACCTTGTAAATCAAACCCTTTCATTATTTTTTATTTAGTTAGTTAGTTTTTCTTATCCGATTGGAGTAGTAGACTGCCATCCAACCCGTCATTTTCACGTAATAATACTAATATTGACGTCATAAGGGAAAAAATATATGAAAGTAAAAAAATATCCCGAATTATCTAACAATATTGCATTTAATCCACACCTTGTAAAAGTAAACCCTTTCATTATTTTTTATTTATTTAGTTTTTTATGCTATTGGAGTAGTAGACTGCCATCCAGTTTTTTACAGCTCACTACGCGATATCAATACTTGAGCTACTTGATTCATTCACATTCAAGTTTGTTTACATTCAGAATTCATCCCAAACGTAAACAGATTTTTAAAATCTGTGAAATATACAGCTAAAAGCATCCAATTTTTTTTTAGTTCTGAATGTTTTATAGAAAAATAGGCTGAACAAACGTGATTTGATGGAGAAGAAGGTTTTTAGGTAAAAAAAATTCTGATCTACATCTGAAATTCAAATTAAGCCTAACCGGCCGCTTGTTTACTGGGGGCTTCAATTGAAAGATGAGTACAGCCCGGAAGTGTTATACGGAGACAACGGCGATTATATATATATATATATATATATATATATATATATATATATATATATATATATATCGTCGAGGCACAAGAAAATTGACACATCTCAAAAATTCTCCTTTTTGAGTTAAATAAAATAAAGTATTCAAAAAAATATCTACATTTATCAGAAAAAATGACAAAAAAATAGTTCATAAAATACTCGGTAGAGAAGCCACGTGTCACTACGCCGCTGCTCAGGAATTCAAGACTCCCACTCACGATAAACGTGACTGTTTTAGTTGTGACTAGCTAGTTGTAGTGTGTAAATCTCAATTTTCAAGAAAAAAAACACATTTTTAATTACACATACATAAATAAAGATTTTACGAAGATTTCTTTCAAGAAAAGCAACATAGTTTGTGTTGTGTCATTTTCATTCATAAGTTAAGTCCCTTTTAAATTGTATACCTATCTGGGGTTTGTATTATTTTAGATTTTTACATTTTTCTTCATTTGTGAACTTCGTTTAAGAAAAAATTCAAATCAAAAAAATTATTCATTTAATTTAACACGTATATAAATAAAACAATTATTATAAAACATTCATCTATGAAGTATATCTGATGTAATACTTTGTTAAACAATATTTATTGCATAGTGATTCTAGACAATTTAGGAAACAACCAATAAACATTAAAATCAATGCTGTAAAAGAGCGATTCTCAAACTTTTTAGCTCAAAGACCCCCCCTCCCCTCCTCTCCGCAAACAACAAAAAAAAAATAAGAAGAAAATATGAATGAACAAATCACGACCCCATCACCAGACAAAAATTTAAAAAAGGTAATAATGAAAAATTGCACAAGCAACTAGTTAAAATTATTGAACTATAAAGTTGTAATTATTTACCCTCCCCCTGGTGGCTCCCTGGTTGAGAAACGCTGCTGTAGAACCTTCAAGACGTAAACTAGTGTTGGGTGTTTAAACGTATAATATCTCGCAGTTTTAAAAAAATTGCAAGAAGGAATTAGAAATGCATAATCTGAGGTGTAAAACTTCTTCAGTAAATGAATAAAGTTAACGCTTTATTAAGAAAATTTCCCTCTGCTTAATGTAGTTAAAATCGGTGACACATGGAAACGATTTTGTAATTTATTTTTGGCGTTTGCATTTTCAGATAAAACTTTGACAACTCAGAATAATCGGTTACTACTGTCTTGTTTTGATGTACAATAAAAGAATTATTTTGAAAATGGCTGTAGAATTAATAGATGGTTCGAAGGTTAAGTAATTGCGCTTTCAGAGGAAAAATATTCGTATCAACAAATTATAAAGCGGTGTAAAAATCGCGGATGTGCCATTTAAAAAAAATGGTATTTATAATATATTAAATTTGAAAGAAAAAAAATCGTCTAACTGAAAGTAAAATTG
>OU015496.1:185710280-185712780 GCA_907164885.2 Dolomedes plantarius
AAAATTTCTGCAAAACTTATAATTGTATATACAAACTCACTTGTAATTGTTGCCATATGGAATATATAGGACAAACTTCTAATCCACTACATATTAGAATAAATTTACACCGTTCTAATATAAAAAAATACAATACACTAAATAGTCAACCACTTAACATTGAATTTGATCACTTCAAAAAACATAATTTTGAAAATATTGTAATCTCCATACTTGATATAATTAAATCACCCTCTGAAAGGTTATATTATGAAAATATTTATATGCAAAAACATAAAACTCTCTTTCCATATGGCCTTAATCAAATGTATAAACAGAAAAATATAGTTAAATTTAATTTTACTGATGTGTCAGCTCAACCTATTTACCCTAATCTAATTGAAGATACACAGTCCTCAAAAAGAACTAAAAGAGGTAAAAGTTATAATAAAAGTAAGACTTTTGATAGTAACATATATAAAAATGCCTTAATAAGTTTTCAGGAAAGGTTTATAATTGATTATAAATATAAAATATTAAAAGCTTGGATTTTTTCTATCGTTAAAAAACATATCATTAAGCTTTATCAACTATCTTTAAATACGAAAATAAAGAATTATCATTATCAGCATCTGGTATATGATTTAATACTAACACGGGCAAAACATTTAAAAATAAACTTATATAAAAAGCAAAATTCAGATAATAACACATATTGTGTACTAAATTTTACTAACTTTAAACTTAATAATATAAACTTCAATAGTATATTTGATAAACTTCATGATATGTTTCCTATAAAAGAAATAAAAATAAAACGTGCCTTTAAATATACTCTGCCTATGGGTAGACGTATATTTAACTATAATCAGGTATCCAAAAATTTTTCTGAGTCATTAAATTTAACTTGTGTTTGTCATCTGCCCATTTACAATAGTTATTTAGATACGACACATGGTCATGTAATAACAGGCAATATGGATATTGTGGAAGATGATGCACTGCGAGATTTGATGAATTTGGGAACTAAGTTTAGAATACCTAGTACTAATAATAATAAGAAAATAATTAGTTTCTTAAATGCTGATTTAGATAAATTTATTTACAAAATAGCAATTAATTATTCTGTACCTACTGAAGCTTTCAACCCTTGGAAAATTAATTTACTAAAACTAGTACAAGCTAAATTACCCAATAATAGTAATAACATTAATAATCCTTATAAACACTTTAAAGCTGCTATTACAAAATTACAAGATGACTTTATAGTCACTTATGTAGATAAAGCAGCCAACAACTATGCTATAATTTGTAAAAAATATTTTTCCATATGTTTAAAAAAACAGTTAGAAAATAGTGATCTTTTTCAGCCATTAAAAGAAACTACTAATATTATTATTAAGAAAATCATAGCTAAATATAAACTACTAGGTATTTCATCTAACATTTATCATTTTCCTTATATAACTTTAGTTCCAAAATTTCATAAAACACCTATTGCTTTTAGAGCAGTAACCTGTGGTCATAATACTTATGCTACAAAAGCAAGTAAATTATTATTAAAATACCTTAAATTTATCTATAAAAATATAACACATCTGGTGTTTGTGGTATAATTGATAATAGCTATAGTCTAATTAGAAAACTACAAACATTAGATAACTGTAAATATATTGTAACTTATGATTTTAAAGATCTATTTAATAATATTGATATAATTGATTTAAATAGAATAATCATAATGTTAGTACAAAATAATATTCAATACTTAAACAACGAAATTAAACTAACTCGTTTCAATAGGCTCCTAGAATTAGTAACTAAACATAATTACATAGTTCATAATAATAGTATATACTTACAGTCCAAAGGTGTACCACAAGGTGGTAATGCTTCAAGTATGCTAGCTAATTTATACTTATATTATTTTGAAATTAATAATATAGAAAATAGCAATTACAATATATTTAGATATATAGATGATATAATAGTAATTAATAAAAGTAATAACCCTATAGACTTAAATTTTTACCCTCCTAATTTGGAACTAATTAAAAGTAGCCATGATAATATTAATGTAAACTTTCTAGATATTAATATTAAATTAAGTACTAACAATAAATTTACTTTTGACTTATACGACAAAAGATCTGACTATAATTTTAATATTGTTAAATTTCAAAATTATCTAACCTGTTTACATAAATCTGTTTTTAATAACATTATTGTAAATCAGTTAGTTCGTATAAATAGGCTATGTTCTAAAGACAATAGGATTAAGCATATTATAGACTTGAAAGCTGTGCTAACTCGTAATAATTACCCAGTAAGTCTTTCCAAAAACATAATTGGTTGTTTTTGTTTTAATGAATAGTTTGTTCTGTTGCATTAATAAGTTAAACATAACAATAGGTTAAAATAAAAATAATAACTACTAAAAACAAAAATAAAAATCATAAGAAAAATAAAAATATAATTAACTCATAGTAGTAACAATAATAAAAACTAAATAAATAAAGGA